>NW_019774347.1:363151-410416 GCF_001039355.2 Lingula anatina
GAGAGAGAGAGAGAGAGAGAGCAAAATGTTGGCAAAAGAGTATGTGTTTGGCTGGCTGTAAAAAAAAATTTAAAGCGACACTTTTCTATCAGAGTATGATGCTGTATGTTTTCAAGCAACCATCTGACTTCATTTTAGTAGTTCCTACCCCAAGTCCTGTTTATTTCATTGCATATTCTCTATTCTAGGTGATATTTGAGGGATTCCTGACAGAGGCCGAGAGGAGTGTCCTGGCCATAGATGATGTCAATATATTGCCATGTGATGGTAAGACAGCAGTAACAGTCTGTGCCAAAAACATTTTTTAAGCTTACTGGCCCTTCAAGCCACCAGAGTCTACTAAAAACAAAGAGGACTTTTATTGAACATTATTATAATAATATTTAATGTCTTGGCTCCAATTTTACCAGTATCCTTAACATGGCAGACTGAAGATAATTTTATCACAGATCAAAGGATATTTTAATTTTTTTTCACCAGGAATAATAGAATTCTGTACATTTGAAGATGGCTACTGTGGATGGACACAGATATGGACAGATAATTTTAACTGGAGGAGAACTGACCACCCTACGGTGACAGAGGGGACGGGGCCTGTGGCAGGATATAATGGAGGTACTGGCACATATGCCACATACATGCATATGCACACATGCCAGGGCTGATTAACTGTAAATTTATAATGCCATTGTGGACCCAGTGAGCACCTATTAATTGAAAGGTGCCCAGCATAATATTTTCCCACTAAAAAATAATATTTAACTTATTTTTCTGGGGTAAGCGGGGACCAACCTTTCATCTTCCAATCTTGCCACTCACCATAACTTTGTAACAATCTGAGGATATAGAAAGTTCTAGGGTGGGTCTTAAAGTGTTTTTTTTATTCCCCTATTACTTTGTGCAATGACTTATGGGTTGCCATGCCATTCAAAAATGTGTCAAGATGGTTGACAAGTGAGGTTTTTCAAGAGGTGATAACTTGGATTATTTTGGTGACATTAATTCAATCTGTTAAAAGATGATCAGGAAGTCATACTTTTAGTCATATAAGCTCAACAAGAAATGCTTTTTATTCTTAGTGTGTGTTTAAAACCCTATTAAAAGTAGGCTATGTTACTTTAACTAAGTTTTAGACAAATGCTAAACATGATTTGTCTAAGGGGATTTTTTCAGCATATGCTGAGAGCAATTTTCTCATCCTCTGCTTCTTTTTGATATCACTTGACACATGCCTTAGTTTTCAAGAGGCAATATTTCAGCATATTTTACTTTTTCAACAGGCGGACACTTTTTGTACATAGAAGCCACTGGGCGGTACCCAAATGCCAAAGCTCAAATTCAGACCAAGGAGATCTCGAGTAACTCACAACACAACTGCCTTATCTTCCGCTACCACATGTATGGAAATAACATAGGAAAACTTGAAGTGAAAGTGAATGGCTCCTGGATTCTGTTTTCCAAATTAGGTGATCAGGGGAATGAATGGAAAGAAGCACAGGTGGAAATACTTCTGCCCTCTCGGAAGTTTGAGACATTTAAGGTAAAATGTTAAAAAATGTTGTGAGGATTAAAGTTAAAGAGTATTTCATGACAAAAGTGTATTTTTCCTTCTAAGTTAAAGAGTACTTTGAAAACTTTTTCTCTGATAGAGGAAATTATGTTTTTAGCTCAGACTGTTCTTAAATGTTCTTAGACTATTAGAGAAAAGTTTTCCTGTTTATTGATTGATTGATTCTAGAGAGCATCAAAAACAATGATGAGGTAAGAGCTAAGGATTTTTCATAATAGCATCAGTCAGTTTCCCAGATCAGTTTATCTTGATACAAAAAAGGTCCACTTCTTTCACCATTAAGTTTTTTTACTTCCAGCTGACCTTTGAAGCCTCAGTGGGCAACGGCCCTCTGGGAGATATTGCCATTGATGACATGTTTGTCCTGAGGAGGGAATGTCCTGGACCAGTCACAGTGCCATCTGGTGAGTGGAAGAAGAACTAGCTGGACTCACATGCAAAAATGTCAGCAATTGTTAAAATACTTATTTTGGGTGTATTAAGTTAGTCACCAAATATTTACCTGTAATATATGCCTTTCAGAAATGGTTAGACTTAAAATACCCTCTATTTTTAATGAGAGAAAAATGATTTGCTACCATTAGGTGCCATAAATTACAACCGATTTTGCTTCATGACTTCAGGCATACTTTTTTTTTTTTTGCACCAAAAGGTATAAAATCATCTTTTCTAATGTTTTTAATGGTGCACAAAAGCAGACATGGTCTCACCTGTGTCCAGTGTTAGGACAATGTCCCAGTTTAAATTAATTTTAACTTGACCTGAGGCTCTTTTCTCTTCCAGATTTTGATGAATTTATCATTGGTGACACCAGTGGGGGTCGCACCAACTCCACCAAGATAAGATCCCCTGGTTACCCTCACAGTCTGCCAATAATCCATTGGTACCGTCCTTACCGATACAAAATAACCAACTTAGAGGACACAGGATACATGGTGGTGACCTTTACTGACTGGCTTCTGGACAGAAAGGATGTTGTAGTGGTATGTTAATTTCATGAGGGTCGTTCAAGATGGCCCCCAAGTCTCGTAACTAAGAGCTCATTCCCAATGATACTTTCACTCTACTTAGATTGATCCAACTCCACAGGGACTCTCTCTGAATGCAATCAGATTAAAAGATTAACTGGCCTCCTCCTGGAATTGAGTAGAATACAGAAAAGCTGGTGATTATGAGATTATGTCGGAATGTATGTACTTCGTGGGAACTCTTGCTGAATGCAATCAGATTAACAGAGTGCTGTTTATATCTGATTGCATTCAGCAAGAGTTCCTGCGAAGTTTGATTGATCTTCATAGAACAATATAGTTTCATTGGGAACAACCCCTTAATGAAAAATTAAGCAATATTTTGTGGGATTTTGAATAGAAAAGGGACAGAAATAATGGCAGTTTGGCAAGCTACTTACCAGTGTTTGTATGTTTATGATGACAAGGATTTGAGAGGTTGTTGGCTGGCAGATCACAGTGTTTATCTTGAAATTACAAGTTGAGATTATAAACCGTTCACCACACCCTAGATCACATCAGGAAGTGAACAGACTTAATGAAATTTCAAAGAAATAAAAGACTGAGATGTTTCATCTTGGTTTATTATTTGATTATGTGCTATTTGATATATTTGCATTACGACAACACTTTGCTTTTTATTCCACAACAAATGAAACAAGCAATGTTATTTTTTTCAATCATTTTGCTTTCAGATCCATGACTATAACTCCAGCACAGGGTTAGCAGACAACAGGAGGATGTACAACGGAGGGTCAGATGGTCTGAGGGACCGTCCCAACATTGTGTCCACTTCCAATTGTCTGTTGGTCACAATACTGGACACTGCCAGTGGACAGTCATTTGTCAGTCACAATAATAGTATTGCTTTTAAAGGGAATGTAATATTCATGTCTGGTAGGTATACCAAATTGTGAAAGATTCTTTTGATTTTTTTTATTGAGCATTTTATTTCTAGATTTTTTGCGTAGGAAATTACATTACTGTGGTTTATTGTTTCATTTTTCAGAGTATGATAATGACATGATCTAATGTTGTTGAATTAATATATGAACAGGTTGTAAAATGTAAATAAAATAGATAGACTAGGAAAATCATTAAACACATTTTACCAACTAGATCTTACATCATTACCTTTCTGGCCCTCTGATGTCTGTACAAAATATGTATTTAAGGAACCATGTATTTAAATTAATTTAAAAAAAGATAAAGATTTAAAAGCATTGATTTTAATTTTACAGAACAGTGAAGATTAATTTTTTATTAACCATAGATATTATATTACTTGTAAAACTTATGCTTCGCACATGAGATATGGAAGGCTAATGAAAATAGTTTTAGAATAAAAAGGTAACTTTAAACTGCCCTATAGTAAAATAGTACTCAGTTTATTTTTTTTTCCAGGAAATATTCCTAGGCCAACAATGCCAAAGAGTAAGTACTTGAAATTCATTGTGATTAATTATTTTTTTAACAATAATAATATTTATTGTGGTTGAACACTTATTTAAACAGACTTTTATAGCTTAAATGTTTTTATGCTTAACTTTCAAGGACATCAACTTCCCACTTTCCATCCATTAAAAATTGTCAGCAACTGTTTTTCTTACAGTTTTTCATTTTTTTTTCTTTATTTTGTTTACCCCAACAATTAAGATTCTAAATAATATTTTATAGCTTGACACAGCCGGATGAATATGCAATGTGCAGAATTGAGAAATCTTCACTCAGTTGTATGATTAAACTGTATCCATGATATCATTATCTTTTTCATGTGAGATATTTCTTATCACCTTTACAAAATGTCAGTGCTCACTTCTTCAGGTTGTGGTGAAGTTTTCGATAAGTATTCTGGCAATATCAGCCTAAAATTGACCTCCAGAGAGACCAACATTAGCAGAGATTGTGTCTGGGTCATAAAGAGCACCCCACCATATACAGACACTGTTTTAACTGGACCAAGCCAGATATTACTACCAGGTAGGGCACTGGTCACCTGGCACTTTTTATATACATATACTGTTTTAACTGGACCAGTTCAGAAATTACCAGGTGGGGCACTGGTAACTTTAGACTGGTCCCTCATTTAAAAAAATCAGTGAATATGAAAGTTATAGAGTTCTCCACCCAATTTTTTGATACAATTTTTACTCAGACATCACCCTCTAGAAGTACATGGGCTGTAGAATAATTTGATCATTTTTTAATGGGTAATTATATTTTTATAGGAAGCACCATTCGACAATTCATGGTCCGTATACATGATGGTGTGACATCAGACACGCCGTATCTAGATTACTATAGCGCCCCCAACAACATGATAGGTATGGAACTGATTGGTCACCATGGGATTTACATCAGAATGGCTGTAATTGGGCTGAATGGACATATGGAGTTTTGGGCCAGCTACTTCAAGGCCTCACATTTATATGGGGGTAAGTTAGCTGGATATTGTGTTAAACATTGACCTTTGAACACAATTTGATATTTTTTCCATAACAATGTTGTTGTTGTTTTCGTTTGTAAAAAAATGTTGCAATGTTTTTTCCCGTCTGGTGACTGTATATTTGCAAGTCTTGCTATTTTTTTTTTAAGCAATACTTGGAAAAGATTAGATCTTGGTTCATGTCAGAGAATGTGAAAAAATGAGACAGTTGAATATGTAATTTTCTAAATTTATTAATGATTTTTAAGATCTCTCGACTAATATCGATTTCTTTTTAATCATCATCATCACTGTCAACAACTCATTTTTCATTTCAGTTTACCACCCTTGCCCTGACTATCGGAACATGTTCCGTTGTGAGGACGGCCTGATGTGTATACCATACTCCCTGTACTGTGACGGCACACCGCAATGTAGGGACAGATCAGATGAATACAATTGTTCAGGTATATCTGGGTCCAGACTCTCAAAAAGGTTTTAAATTAATCCAAAATAAGAGTGCTTACAAATTTAGCTGAATGAATTGCGTTTCACAAAAAAAACAAGGTTGCATGGCATATTGATTCTGTCTGACTTGACCGTTTTTGAAGACACAAATCTCATTAATTTCAGTTTGAGACCACAGGTTTTTTCTTTCATTTTCATCACTTTAAAAACTCTGTTAGCCCAAGTGCTAAAGACTTTCACAGCTTAAAAAATATGGGTGTGCAGAATTTAAGATGTAATTATTCTGGTTTCTTGTGGCAACTCAGTTTGATATGAATGCAACACTCTGGTATATGAAGTGCTTTAAATGTTCTACAATATGCAAAAGTCCGTCAGTGCAAGTTTGGAAAAAACTTTCTCAAATCAAACATTATGGGTATGCAGCAACTTAATATGATGCAAATATAACACTAGTATATAACACTCAATAATTGATCTATAAGAGAATAATATATGTTTGTTTTCAGCATGGTGTCTTAAAAGTACAAGTACCAACTACAGAGTGTGTCACGGGTCACAGAGCTGTGTACATGTGAGTGCGTTGTGCGATCACAACTGGGACTGTGCAGATGGATATGATGAAAAATACTGTAGTGGGTATCTGACATTTTTGTCATAAATTTTTTATTCCCTACTTTAATAATAAGAAACTTTTTCCTCGAGGGCAAATTATTTTCAGTTATAATAAAGATTGATTATTATAATAACAAACATTGAACTGGCTTATTATTTTGAAAACCACATTGAATAAATGTACTTATAAAGTTTTTACTAATTTTTCGATGTTTTGATGATATTAATATTGAAGTGGGTACAAGGTGGTGCTTCCTCAATACTTGTATATTAAAACAACCCACTGGAGGTCATACAATGTGATATTTTTCTTTAGTTTCTTTAAGTAACTGCTGAGTCTTGCAACGACCTCCCACCACCTTTGAGAATTTTTTTAATTGTTAATTAATATTTAAATTAATATGTTTTTTCAGGTTACACTGCCTCCACCACTCCACAGGCCACACCAATACTAGGTAAGTTTAATAGTGGCCTTTTTGTCACATGAAATGTAAAAATCATACAAGAAGGTAAAGGCCTTCATAACCAGAATTGGCTGACTATACATTTCCAATGCAGATAATTTCTTGAGATGGGCATATTCCTCCTTTTGGATGATTTCCAACTTTTTTGTGTGTCTAAAGGAGAAGTTTGAAAGTTTCAAAAGGTTGTATGAGGATTTCAAAAATAAAAGCAATTTAAGGGGAACTAAAGGACATTTTCTACTATTTAATTGTTCTCAACTTTTATCCAGAATGTTGTTATTTTCACATGGTTCTTCATCGTGATATACGTTGGTGAAAGTATTCAGAATTTTGCCTGATTTCAGGATTTTCAGTCTTCATTTTGATCATTTTTCATATGGTATCATTGCAATGAGAAATTGCAAGCTACACTCTCAGGATTTTCATTTTTTACAGCTTTCACCCACGTGATATATTGTGTGTAAAAAATAATATGATTATGATATATTTGTATTATTGAGAATGGAATTAACCTTTTTTATCTTTACAGCTGTAGAAGAAGATGATGGTACCATTATTGGGATTGCGTTGTTTGGAGTGGTAGTCCTGATTTGTTTGTCTTGTTTGGTATTTGCTGCATTCAAACGTAATGGTGAGTCATTGCACAGTAATTATAACTACAACAACCTAATTTTTCCTGAAGAAGTTCACAAGTTTGGCAAGTGTTTTTTACAATCTAAAATAATTTTTAAAAAGCACATACATTATCAGTGAAATATAATTTTCTTACAGTTATGATATTTCTTTATTTTCTTCTCAAAAGCAACTTTTTTCAAGTTAATTTTACAAATGACTGCTACTTTAATTTGAGTCAATGAGACAAAAGAAAATGAATTTAAAAATTAGAAAAAAAAGGAGAGTTTATACACAGAGACATTTTTTTATCTGTTACAGCCATGCAAAATTCCAGAGGAAGTGTTCGGAGCAGGACGGTGGAGTTGCCACCAGAGCCAGAAGTACAATCGGTAACATACAGTCGCCAGAACAGTAATGCCTCCTACTTGATCTATCAGTACCAGAACGACTGGCCGCCAGACTATGATGCTGCTGTCCGATACAATGCTGATGACGGAAACGTCAATCTGGTGGGTGGTCATTTTGGAAAATTTTGAACACAAAAAAAGTTTATAGTTCATAATCTTGTCAACAATTTTCATATTGTGGAACTTATGGATGAAGGGAGAAGAGTGGAAACTTCCGGGAAAATTGAATCAAATTTTAGCCGTATATAAAGTTACAATGATTATTGTGCGTCTTTGATTCTTTTATGATTATCTGAACCATGTGCTAAGAGGCTTTGCACAGTAGCACAGCAGCATGTTGGAACATAAAATGAAGCCCCCTGTGTAAATGGACACATTTTTTTAGGAAAGTTAATATCACTGTGTTTTTTTTTCTCAGGGTTTCCAAAATTCTTCTGGCGATCTCAGGCAGGAACCACCCAAGTATGAAGAAGTCTTCCACGACTCAGCAGTTTCCAGGCAAGTTTCTAGTCAGCCAGACCTTATACCAGTAAGAGAGGTCTCTTTCATTGATGAAGACAGAGAGGATGATAATGTCCAGGGAGACAATAGTGCTATTTTAGATCATATCCAACAGGTGGCAGCACAATCTAATGATGAACATGCTGGCCAACAGATGGCAGCACAGGGTGATAGTTCAGGTGGAAGCCATGAGATGGCAGCACAAGGCAATGAACAGGTTATCCCCATGGCAAGTGGTGAGAGCATGGTGAGAGGGAACATGGACTCTTCCTCCACAGTATTTGGAGACCAGGCTGGAGACAGAAGACAGAATGTGCCAGTCACTGAGCTCTGAAAAAGTATATCTATGTCATTGGCTTCCAACTGATTTTTCAGTATATAAGTATAGGCACAAGCAAAACAGTACCTCTTGAAAGCATCCTTCAGCTTGAATGCTAAAGGCACTCAAGGTGAGGTTTACTGTAAAATTTACTGAGAAAATTGTTTGTTAATTTTTCTTATGGTATCTGACATTGGATATACAAGTACATTTGTTGTGCATACTTGCAAAAGTTGTCCTTGCGATACCAATCATTACGATGGTGAGAAAGTTTTGGGGCTGGATATTTGTGTGGCAGTCCTTATCTGCATCCATCTGTATACAACCTGACCTCCTCCCAGCCTGGGGAGTTTTCACCACATGCTTAAAATGTTTACCTTTACTCCAGCAAATATCACTTCTGAATCAGTAAATGTTGATCATTTTTCACCACCTCCTTTCAAAATAGCTTAAAAATTAATGAATGTATTTTTCAGACCCAGGATAACCCCTCATCAACAGATTTTTGTTATAAATGTGTAATATGACAGAAAGCATTCCAAATCAAATGCAATATATGTATCTCTATCATGTAGTATTATAGATTTAATTTAATCATATCAGAACAAATTATCATTTATAGTCACTGAATATTTCTAGGGTTTTCCTATTTTACACAGGGTATTGATACAAACAAGAATTGTGAAAACAAACTATTTTATTAAAAGTTTGTTATATTATGTGAAAAAAATTAATTTATCTCTATTATTTGCCATATCTTATTTTTTGCTTAAATACACTTGTTTTACACTTGTTTTTATTTGATATGATCACACGTAGTAGCCCAATTAATGGATTGTATAGCTGTATTTTTCATATTGAATCTGTTAAAATTGTCAGTAATGGCAGATTTGCCCTGTACGATTTAAATGAAAAAGACGTCAATATTAATTTTTTTTTTTTTTTTTTTTTTTTTTNTTTACACAGGGTATTGATACAAACAAGAATTGTGAAAACAAACTATTTTATTAAAAGTTTGTTATATTATGTGAAAAAAATTAATTTATCTCTATTATTTGCCATATCTTATTTTTTGCTTAAATACACTTGTTTTACACTTGTTTTTATTTGATATGATCACACGTAGTAGCCCAATTAATGGATTGTATAGCTGTATTTTTCATATTGAATCTGTTAAAATTGTCAGTAATGGCAGATTTGCCCTGTACGATTTAAATGAAAAAGACGTCAATATTAATTTTTTTTTTTTTTTTTTTTTTTTTGGGGGGGGGGGGGGTTAGCTTCTTCATTCAGCAGAGCAGTCGAAATTAAGAGATATTGACACATGGAGACTTAGAATTCAAGTTAAGGTTTGGAGACACTACAAAGTAATCAGTTGATTTACACAACTGACTCATAGATTTTTGATTAGTATTTAACATTTACATTTAAAAGATTTTAAGTGATTCTTGTTTTAGACAATAAATAAGTCTGCGAAAAAATCATGCGATATTTTGTGAATGCAGCAGTTGATTATGACTGTAATAATATATTTGTACTGTGGAAATGTAATTTCCTTCATTTGGGCACAAAAGTGCTTAAAGCACACTGCTGTGATTATAAAGATGTTATTATCTCACTTCTCTCACTTGCATATTTTTGTTAAATAAAATGCATATAATTATCTTTTCAGAAACGTATAAGTTATTCCAGATAAATAAACCCCTACAAGGCAGCACCCTGATGTAGATTTTAGAATTGCTTTTAAATTGTACTAGATTTAATTTATACATCCTATTTATTCTATTGTGGGGTTCTTTATAGAATTATAGTACCCACACCAGTTCCTCTTTTATGAAAATGGGAACAATAGACATGTATTGATGTCAATATGTTATGTAAATAGTATTTAAGAAATTTGTTCCAGAATCACGTTGCCGCGGGTACAACTGCATCTGTAAATTTGTCATAATGGTTCATTTTTTGTCTTCTGCATGGCATTTGTTGTTTGCTAAAAGTTTACCATGTAACTCATCTGTAATTGGTGTAATCTTTTTTTCAATATTGTTGAAGTATATTGATTATATAGTGGAACTGCAGTCTAGTTAATGTGTATTTAGTAAACACCAGTACTTTAGAGCAGACTGATGGCTTCCACTCTGTATTCTTCACTTCTGACGAAGCAAGACGGCTTCTCTGAAAACACTAATTGTTGTGATGAATATTTGGTGCACATACTTTGCTTTATTCATGTGAATTTAGCATCTGATCAGTCTTTTTCATTTAGTCTATTCCATCAATATTATCTTCAGACCATGAGTATAATTTTATTAATTCTGTAACTTTTATATGAACAATCTCAATTTTGTTATTCTGTTGCATGCATTTTTTTTCACGCTCTGAATAACCTGGTATTTGACCTAAACAAGCAAAAATTTTTGAAAAAAAATCAATATAAATTGGTATTTTGTACTGAAATGCTTGATACCATTGAATTTATAAAATGTTTAACCCTTGTTAAGATACTTAATTTCATGTAGTTATTATTAAAATAATAGGACCACCAGTTAAGAAGCAATTGATTCTCCTTGCCCAAACATTTTGAAACTGGCAATACTGAGAAAGAATTTTTTTTTTTAATTTGTGGGGGGAGGAAATAGATAATGAAAGAGATATTGTAAACAAAAACATCTGTGAAGCAGTTATTGGTGCATTTATGAATTTTCACACCAGGGCACATGTGGCAAGAGGAAACAATTTGAAACTTTTTTTAATGGTGGCTCGGCTGTATTTTTAATCTTGGGGAGGGTGCAAATGCGAATTTCGTTAATTGACCACTATTTACTGTATTTTTACAACAATTAGCAACAAAGTACTCACGCAATATTATAGGAACCATACAGGAATTATTATTCATCCACTCGTGTTGTTATAATATAAATGTTGAATTTTTTTCAGATGTTTAGAAATGCTATTTAGTCATCATGATAGAGCAAATTAAGTTGTATTTGATCAAAACTGTCACAAAATAAATATTTTTCAATAAGTGAATTCTTTTTTTGTTTTCTTAAGTTAATAACCATGTCTCCGGCACAGGTTTTAACATATACGACACCTTGGCAACTTGGCCTGGAAGCTTAGGTTTTAAAAAGAGAAAAAAAAAGGTGACAGCTGTGACATCATTTAATACCTTTATCTTATAAGCTTTCTTATTACATTGAAGTTCATTTCATCAGGTTTAAATTCAGCAAACCTCAAATGTGGAGAAAGGCCAAAAGTGAACTTAACACACTACTTACTGCTATATCACTGGTAAAATTATTTTGTCTGATGATGTCATCAAAACCCAAACCAGTCGAAGTTGGTTTGCTTAATTGTCTTTTGAAATATAATGATGTTAGTTTCTGTGAGTACTTCAATGAGTACATAAAAACATTCTACAAATTGCCAAGATAAATAATAATGCTGTTATAAAAATGTAAGATCTTTGTCCATTCAACAAATGAAATCTCATTCTTGCTGAAAAACTATCTGATTTCCCTCAGACTGTGGCACTAGTATTGTCCTGGTTACTCCCTCCGAGGACGGCACAAAAATTGTCTTGGTGTGTTCTCCGCTGTGTGTCTCAGTTGTGCTCTGTAACAAAGCCTGGTACAAATCTGCTGCCTCGTACGTTATCGCCGCACCCTGAGAGTCAGACCCAACATAGGTGATGGGGGCACCCTGGGAGTCAGCAGTCACCACAAACTGTTGAGTTTGCAGTGGTAAATGATCTCCGTCGGTGTTGATGATGAGATTCATAGGTTGAGATGAGGTGACCTCTTCCTGGGTATCGATGACCTCTGTCACGGCCATAATGTCCTGACTTCTCTGGTGCTGTTTCTGTGAGTCATGGTTTACGCCATGCATGCGGCTTTCGTGACGCTGGAGGTGGTGTTTATGGCGGAAGACATAGCCACAAAAACGGCAGCGGAATTTTCCATCGCTTGTGTGGGCACGGATGTGTGCTTTGCACATTACATCCGTGTTGAATCTCCAAGTGCATCCTGGGAATGTACATGCAAACGGTCGGTTTAGATCGTGCACCCTCTTGTGTTTAGCCAATGTTGGTTTGTCCGTGTAAGCATACCCGCATATATCACACAGCACACTGCCTTGACTGTGGAACTGTCTGTGGGCATGGATTGCTGCATTCACTTTGGACGTAAAATCACACTGATTGCACTTGAATATTCTCTCCCTGTGGACACGTTTATGTGTATTGAGATAAGTGAGAGTGGTGAACCCCTTGCCACATTGATCACAGACAAAGGAGCGCTCAGTTCTATGAGTCTTCAAGTGATTCCTGAGATACCGCAAGCGCCCAAACACCTTCTCGCACTGATCGCAAGGAAAGATACCCGGTAAGTCCTGCTTCTCTATGTTTCTATTTCGTCTCTTTGATTTCACTGTTTTGGTAAGGGAGTCGTAACTCTCATTAAACACCCTAAGACTGATAATCTTTTCCCTATCTGTTCCATCTAGAATGTCTCTGTCCACTTTCTGGTTGATCTCTAATGCCTCTCTGTGGTTGCCCATAAAATGCTTCACTAATGCACTCTTTGATACAGTTTTATACTGGCAGTGGAGGCACTTCAGGAACATCTTAGAATATTCATCAGTATATCCTTTCAATTTCTGATAAGACAGAATAAAGTTGAAGTCACAATCAGTATCAGTGTCCATATCCTGATTTTCCACCTGGGAACCTTCTGCTGGTGCAGAATCATGTTCTGTTTCACAGGAATCTTGGACAACTATTTGAACATGTATTGTCTTGGAATTTTCCTCTCCCTCCTGCCCACCTTCTGTGACAATCTTGTCTTGGTCTGTGCTGCCACCTATGTTAGTGTTGTCCTGACCTGCATTACCACCCGTTTCTGTGTTATCACTGTCTGCATTTGGAACCATATCAAATTCATGTCCAGCTTGTTTTAGTTCTGTCCTGTTGTTACCTTCATTCCTAAAATGTCCAAAAATACTTTCAAAAGATACAGATATGCATGGTCTAATTTTCACAAAACATTAAATAATGCAAACAATGGGTGCCTTATAGTAATTGCTGCCTTGTCCTGAACTGAGAATTTTCTCATTTAAATGGTTTATATTTTTAAAAAATCTCCATAATTCACAAGCTAGAAATTGATAGCAAAAGCCCATATGCACCTTGGGTGAATATCACATTAAGGGCCAGCAGTAATTCAAACACTATCATGCCACAAGAAAACTCCACTCACCTGGTGGCCTCTTTGTTAGCAGCCTTCTTGGTTCCCTCCCCTCTGTGGTAGAACCTGCTGATCTTGTGCTGTTTCTTGTAATGCTGAACCAGTGTGAAATGGCGTGTGAACTTCTGTGTACACAGTTCACAATGGTAACGGCTGCTAGAAGATAGATCTGGAAAAACAAAACAAAAAAGTTTAAATGACCTTAAAGAGAATTTGTAAGATTTTTAAGATTTGTAAGGATTTGTAGATTTTGAAAGATTAGCATTTTTGACTGAAAATCATTACAGTATATGATTATTTTTGATAATATGCTATATCCTAAACTTCAGTATTACTAGTATATATATAAACCTGAGATCACACTTAGCCAGTTTAAAGGAAATATTAAAATGAGGCTTACATAAGGGGGCCGTAAGAGAAGTTGTCAATTTTTTTACAGTTTTAAGAACATGTAGATTTAAGTTTAATTATACCATGGAGGTACATCTCTTGACTATGCACACTACACTTTGATAAATATGGATTACTAGTAACTGGGTGAATACATAAAAGGGAAAAAAATGTCATACTTGTACACAGTAAATATAATGCATTTATGTAGATGTAAGTTACTCACATTCTTGATACAATTCAAATGTATGTATATCTAGTGAAAACCATCAGTTTAAAACTTACAATCTGACTTATGTTCCAGGAAAGTCAGGATGTCCCTGAAAACCTTGAGGCACCTGCCACACTTCAGTTCATCAGTGGCCACTGGAAAGTACAAAAAGATTCAAAACTTGACATAAAAGTTAAAATAAGACTTATTCAAACAAACAAACAAAAAAAAAGCATATTGATAAATCACTGTTTGAGCTGCTGTATGTTTTTTAAAGAATCTTTTTAATAATACTTGAAATGTAATAGCTTGAGAAGAAACTAAGGGCTATAAATTGTGAATTGAGTCGGTACTCTATAAACACCTGACTAAAAGATACTAGTAGTATCTCTGTTCTTTTCCATTCCTTCTGACTATATTTATCTCAAATTGAGTAACTTTTTGTTCTCTTGGCTGCATTTCATAAATTTTACTTTTTCCAGCTAGATTTTGTACCCTTGCCAAAACAGACAAATGACATAGCAATTTTAATGAAACTTCTCTTAACCTTTTCCCCTTAACTTCAAGTGCAATACGCAAAAACAATTATAAACACTTAAAAAAGCTTTTCTTAGGATATGTACCTACCTGAAATATCTGTAACATCCTCAACCAAATTGCCCGTCTCTTCTAAATTCTGATTGGTATTTTCATCTGACTCAACTTCTTGCTCATCTGGGTGGTCCATTCTAGGAAGAAAATCAAATAAATTGGAAGGTCTAACAATACTGTGTATAAAAAAGCCATGCAGAAGAAAACTTCACTTGTTAAACCGTTGTGAACATTTTCAATTGATCACTGGACATATGCTGAGGTCGGCCGGCTGAGGTCGGGTGAACATGATCTTTCCAACAGCATTAAATAACTTCCTTGTTTTTTTTGTTTTTTTTTAATTTTCATTATTTTTATGATTATTAGTTTTTAAATGGGCAAAGTTCTAAGAGCTACTACAAACAAAAAAAAATCATGCACTTATACTTAGTACCATTAAGAGCAAGAAAACAAAATAAACTGACTCATAATATGCGTGGACCTACTTTGTCTTATTATGTGCCTGTAAGCTGTAGTAAGCGTATATCTCAAGTCGCAGTGTACATGTACGTATGAATATCATGCAAGCAAGGAGTTTCAACAGTTCAACTGTTTAAACTCCTTGACACAAGTAAAATGCACAAGCACGGTAAGTTTGGGCACAAACTTAATAAAACTTAATTATTCTATAAAGGCAACGTTTCGTCTCTCATTCTGACTCTGTAAAAAATCTTCAAGTATACACGTGATCATGTGCTTGTTAAAAAGCATGCTTGATCTTCAATTGCTTTTCAAATTTTGATAAGAAGAGGTGCAAACTTACTTGGAGACTCCTGCAACCGGAAGTTTCGAAGATGGATAATCGGGATAGACGGCGCAGTTAATCAAGATAAGATATTTATTCAGAAAAATAAGTGTGTTATATCGTCCAACACTGTATTAAATGCATTGTGTAAATTTTTTAAAAGCAATGAATATTTTGTTGATGTTAATGCTGATAGAATATGGTATTAATTATAAATGTTGATCTTTAATTCTCAATTAGCCTGTCTTGGTTTCGGTTGGAGGGGAAAGTGCAAGTGTCAACAAATCTCCGGCAATCAACTGTGCTGATAACGTTAGAGTTTATCATCAATTGACAGCCAGGAATCGAGTAACATATGATGACACATTGATATCTTAGAAGGTGAGTGTCCTTTCCGCCTCAAAAACCGTAAAAAAACAATCTGTTTTGACTGGGCAATAAGCTGAAAATTGGAAAGAGGTGGAGTTCCTATAAATCTTAATGGAAAGTGGAAAGTCACATGCTTTTGAGTAATAATTGCCGGCAGCAAACGTTGAATAAAGTCGTAAGCCATGAAGGACTTGCTATCGCAGAGTGGCCTGTATTGCCACTTATGGCGAACTCTGAATTAATAATCAGCAGTGGAATTGGGAATAAAAAAAATTAGCTGGCCACAATAACTGTAAATCTGGATATTTATAGAAGGAGTATTACTGTAATTGAAAAATTGTTAGAAAATTATTAGTGCGATAAATGAAATAAGTGTAAATTGCAAAATGCAAAGTATGAAACCCCATGTATTGTTCTCTTATGCATCTAAATTATTGTGTTTTTAGTCTTTCACCACCTTAAAATTTCCACTTCTGTGTAAATTGTAATGACATCTTTTAACTTACAAAATTTGAGCAAATAAGGAAAATTAATTAGTCTGTTGCCCAAAAATATTTCCTTCATTAGATCTTATGTACAAGCTTTGTAAAACTCTGAAAAGTGATGTAAGTTCAAGTCTTCATTTGTGTGTGTGTGTGTGTGTGTGTGTGTGTGTGTGTGTGTGTGTGTGTGTGTGTGTATTTTATAAAATTTCATTATCTAAAAGACAAAATGTGTGAAATACAGTGTAACTACCAGCTACCCGGTAGGTGCCTAAAATCATGAATTAAATACTATAGCATATTTTCCAGAGATCCAAAGATGGCAACATGCCGAGAGGGATGCAAGAAGTGCACAGCCCCATTTCTGCTGATAGTTGGAGTTATCCTTGTTGTTCTTGGCATAGCTGGTATCTATGAGTTCCCTGTGCTGATAAACCAACAAGTAACTCAGGTAATTAATGTCGCTGATAACCACCAGATGTCAGGCAAAACCAAGACTGTACACTGGTAAATATGGTACCTGCTGCCTGAAATCCTTAACTGGGGCAGAGCTAGCAATTTTTTTTCACTTAGCCAAATCACCACATTTTTGTCAATTTGTTATCAAAATGGTCATAATTTGGCTAAAACATGTTAAATCAAGCCCCTTTTCTTTAGCCAATTTAAGTCAGTTTTAGCATTTGGCTAAATTGGTGAGTGTTAGCGCTTTCCAGCTTAGTTTATTTGTCTCATCTCTTTAAACCTAAACAACAACAGACTGCTATGAGCTAGAGTTACTTTGTACATGTTCATGTACTCAGTAGTATTGTCATAAAAAGTAAGTGTAGATCTAATACACAAGTCATGTGTAATAGTTTTAGGAAGCAGGTTAATACAGTATTGTTATTTGAGTGGATTAAATACTGCATGCTTATGTCAATGTCAAATTTGATTACTAGTAAATATTTGACCTAACATTTATTTGAATATATGACCTTATAATAAGTTTGTTAGTGAGATGGAAACTTAGTCACCATGTTATCTCTCCTGTTTTGATTAATTTAGTGAATCAGGTGTATTTCGATTAAATTAAACTGATATTTATGTTATCTCTACAAACCCAGCATACAGTATTTGTCATATTTTATATGTATTACAATGTAATTGATAAGGTTTTATAGAATCATTATGGAAACATTAAATTAAGAATTTTGAATAAGAGTTGACCAGTGTTAATATTACATATCCACTGATAAGATTACCAGTGGTGCTGTTTTTTTGACTTGATTTATACAAAAATGTATAATGTAGGTATTTCAGTGGCTATTTAATAGTATTGGTAGTATTTCTGTGGTGTTTTTTGTCCTTTGAGTACTATTATTTGCCTTTTTGTTCCTTTGGCAGTTTTTATCCCTCCTTGAGGTTTTGGCACTTTTCCTCACTTTATTTACTTCAGAAGAGTTGAGTTGAAATGAAAATTTACTTTTTTTTATTTAAAGATGCAAAAAAAGATTAAAAATTGATGAAGTGGAAAAAGAAAGGATAATATAGTATTAAATGGTCTCCTACATTTTTATTTATTACCAATTTGCTGTCACTCTAGAAATATCACTCTATTTTATTATCCCATTTGTTGCTGGTGGTACAAACATAGGAGACGTCTCTGTCTCTCTGGTCCTCTAATTTTATAATTTTTCCAGAATGTTATGCTCAAAGAAGGGACAATGGGATATAAACAGTGGAAGGAACCCACTGTTCCTATCTATATGAAGTTTTATGTGTTTAATCTTACCAATCCAGAAGAGGTGCTAGCTGGTGGGAAGCCTTATGTGGAAGAAATAGGACCGTATACATACAGGTAAGCTTGGTAAACATTACAGTACGGCTGTTTGGAAGATTTGGTTAGTAGGAGTGTAGCTTTTCTAATACGGTGTATGTTTTGTGGATTTATGTATGCTTTGCAGTTGGCTTGTAGGTATTTTAGATAGATGATGTTGTTTTAAGAAATACACTGTAGGTCTCCAAAGACTGTTCACAAGATAATATTTTTTTTATTTGTCAGCATATGAAATTGTACGTATACCCATCAACCCCCCCCCCCATGGTCTCTTCTTTTACTGTTATAAGTTGGTTAAAAATGTTATAATGAACTTTATTTCTCTGTTTTAGAGAACACCGTGAGAAAGTCAATATAACCTTCAATGGCAATGGAACAGTCTCCTATCGCCAGATTAGAACATTCCATTTTGTAAGAGAGAAGTCAGTCGGAGATGACAGTGAGAATTTTACCACCGCTAATATCCCTTTACTGGTCAGTGGTAAATGCATTTTCTTTGAAAAATGTAATTTCTTTTAAAATGGATCGACAAATATAAATGAAAACCGTGCTTCTCATACATGTACAGTACCTCAGTTACATTTTTCATTCCTTAGAAATTGATTTGTTTATTGAGGCAGACATATTGAACTCAATTTTCTTGGAATCACTGAAATTTTTACCTACAGTGTAAAGTTTCAGCATGTATATTTAGTCGTTGTTGCCATATTCAATTCCTTGTGAAAGTTGACCTTGTTTTAATTATACCATGTTAGCTTTAGAAAATCACCTTTATGTTTTCAGACAGTAGCAGAGGCAATGAGAAACCAAAGTTATTTCATTCAGCTTGCAGTTGAAGCCGGGTTAAAGGTAAAGTTGTTGAATTTGTATGTGTTTGAATAAAGGAGGTTTTGTAATCAATAAGAATGAGAGAGTCATTATAAATTGTGTCTAAGGGACCATTAATTCAGAATGAGGTTTGTAGACCTAGCTAATGTGCACATAAAATACAATTTGATTTTAATCAAATAAGACTGTGTCTAAGTATTCATAGGGTGTTTTTTTTTGTTGCAAGATTTTCATTTCTTTTTATCTTTTAAGTTGACAGATGAGAAGCTCTTCATCAGCCGGCCTGTACGCCAAATAGTGTGGGGTTACCATGACCCCCTGATGCACCTGATGACCCTGATGCCTGGCCTCAGTGACTGGTTCTACACTGACTGGATTGGAGTCATGATGAATGTGAGGAGAAAGGGGGACTTCCATTAAATAACAATACTGTACAGTTCAGTTCAATACAAAACAGCACAACAGAATACAACACAACACAACACATTATAATGGTGCCTGCAAAATAACATTTCTTGTAATAATTTTCATTTTAAGTGTTTTAGGAAAGAATAATTTTTTTTTAGACTGAAGTGAATTTTTATCATCACCATTATATATATATATATATATATATATATATATATATAATTAAGTCAAGTATTAAAATTGGCCTCAATGATGATTTTTGCATAATAGTTCCAGTTTTTGTGATACTATCGTGTACATTATTAAAAGTTTTTAACATAAATATACACCACAGTATTATTTTCATTTTTTATCCAGAAAAATGCCACAGATGATGGACTTTACACAGTTTATACTGGAGAGAATGATATCAGTAAACTTGGAGTGATAGACAAATACAATGGTTCCAAGTATCTCAATTTTTGGACAACAAAATATGCTAACATGGTGAATGGATCAGGTAGGTTTGGATCTGTTGTTTGGATCTTTTATAAGAAAAAAAATCACTCAGATTGATTAAATTGTGCCTTATTTTGTAAAAGTAAAGTATTTTTTAAGTACTTGTATGGTTAAATAACAGATGCACATTGTATATGGGAGGTCACTATGGGCTGATATTGACCTGCACATGACTGCTGTCAACCAGTCAACAAGCAACAAGAAAATTTATTATTTGTTTCATTATTCATTATAATTTCTTCCCTACAGATGGGACGATCGCTCCGCCTTCCTTTGCAGTTGAAAATGACACCCTCTCGTACACCTTCCAGAGTGATATTTGCAGGTGACGTGATCTTTTTGTTCCCAATTTTTGAGATGAGTTTCAGAGATTATCGGAAGTCACCTCTGTACCAATGGAATACAGCAGAGGGGAGGTTTCGGTAGTTTCTGAAATTCTGGGTGGATGACATGTAACTTTCGTATCTGATTGATATACATTTGTCAGTTTGTGCCCAGCACATCAGGGTCATCAAAGAGTTCATCACACAGTTCTTCCTTTTTTATCTAAAATATACTCTCAATTAAGTTTTTGAAGAAATATTACAATTTGCATTCTTCTGATCATCATTTCTGATTATTTCTTAACAGGTCAGTTTATGGAGTTAAAAGGGGCTCAACCAAGACTCCCCAGGGTATCAGTCTCCACAGATATATCGGGACAGCGAGTGAGCTGGCCAATTACAGCATCAACCCAGACAACATCGGCTTCTGTCTCCCTAACAAGGACTGCCTGGGTACTGGGCTGCTTTGGTTGAAGTCCTGTACAAATGGTTAGTATGGGCTAAGGTAGAAGATAAATTTTGGGTCCTGGGTATGGGTTATTGATGACAGTCAAGGATAAACTCTGCTTATGGATGTGGAGTATAACATACTGTGAAGTGGATCTTATAACTTGTTTGTAGTGGGTTGAGATCTTGTCAGAATATATGCTAAATTTGAGTATTAACTAATGATGATAGAGGTGGAAAATAGTTCAGTTTCTCAGAAACAAAAACATTTGCTACTTCTACCAGGTATCATTATCAGTTAATACTCAAATGAGAGAATCTCTGTCACTCACCTATTATTAAATTTCCCATTCTTGTATTTTTCATTTCTTTGACATGATTATATAGAATATAACAAGTTAAGAGCTAGCAGAGTTCATGTCAAAAAGCACACACATGCAAATAAAATATTTCAATTGCCCAAGGCTTGTTAGTATTCACTTAATAAATTGATAATCATTGAAAATAATTGATAATTGATATCATTCTGTATCTGTATCTGTCCATGTACGTCTAAAGAAACCACTACTGGTGTATCATTGATATTCCAGTTTTGAAATTTTCCATTGGCATTCTTGTATTTTGCATTTCTATGACATTTTAATCAAATATTTAATTCTCTTTGCAGTGGACTACTTCCCCGTGCCCGTGGTGGCATCTTTTCCTCATTTCTATCAGGGAGATCCCAAATTTGTGGAGGCCATTGGTGGCATGCATCCCAATGCCAGCTTACACCAAACTGAAGTAGATGTAGAACCTGTAAGTGTGCATGTGAAGTCAGGCCTTTTTCACATTGAGCAGTAGCTTTCTGTTACGTAATAAATGTGGTCCAGTTTGAGAGAGTCACAACTTACATTCGTAATAGCCTGCTATAAAGGAAGAAAGTCATCTAAATGCAGCACCCACACTAGACACAGCATGGATCAGTTTTGATTTACATTGGGGGCTTGAGAAATGGAATAAAAAATCCATTGAGCCTGGAACAGCACAGAAAACTGTTTTTCTTGATGTGAACGTGGAAATTTATCCTGGGATAAATCCTAGGATGATGTGAAATAGGCCTTCTCTTTACAATACATAATTTTATCTTGTTATGTATCAACTAGTTTAACAAATTATTTGACTTTTATTAGACATCGCTACTACAAAGTGCTGAATATTAACCGTTGTACGTCGATCACATTTGATCTTCTGTGTATAAAGCTATAAAAATACGGTGATACATAAAAGAGAAATTAAAGTAAGTTCAGTATTAGTCTTGTATTGTCACTCTTTCTTCAGATCACAGGGTTAACTATGGGTGCTCACAAGAGGGTGCAGATTAATGTTTTTATGACCAAAGTAAAAGATATAGGGTAAGTACACTATGCAGTATTTTTGCACTGTACACAATAATTGTCAATCAAATGTAACAGCTATTTCAAATAATACTGCATTTTATTTTTAAACAAAGCAGTGTTCCTGTTATAAAACAGAAATGTTATAAAATTAATTAATTTTCATAGTACAGTATATCAGGTTTACAGTTGATACATTTCCCTTCTGAAGAGACGAAAAAAGACCTATTTTTGCTTGTCAGACTTTAAAAATGTTTTTTCTTTTTAATCTGTGAAATGATATACAGTTCAATCTCAAAGTGTGAAGTTGGGCTTCACAGTGAATCAAAATCTACACCTTTTCTGTATTTGAGTGCTTTTCCCAGACAAGCATCCACTGGTTATTAGCGAGTGTTTCAAACGTGGTCTGAAAATTAGGGTTAATTTTGGGTATTTTCTCTGTTTTGGAATCTGTAGTTCAAAGATGGGCTTGTTTTTTTTATATTTTTTTTTTCACAAAAGTTTATTTTATTTATTTTTACTTGAAGATACTGGTATTTATTGCTGAATAGCAGTTCTGTATTATGTTTGTCTTCATATCAGTTTAGTTTGATTTTAGACATTGTTTCATTTCAGACTAACAGAAAATGTCTCCACGTTGTTCTTCCCCATAGTATGGCTAGACGAGGTAAGATGAGGTGTGCTTAGACAAGAAATATTTGAGACTGGAAATTGGATCAACTTGCATCACCAAAGGACCAGATTGATGAATCTGGGATAAAAATGTCTCAGTTCAGTTGGGCCTTGTAGAATAACTTTACAGAGAAAGGAGAATAGCACCTCAGATGTTAGCATGTACATGGTTAGCTAATCTGGCTGTTGGTAGCTTCAAGTTAATCAAGGTGTCAGTCTAAATAAATCCTTGTCTGAACAGTTAATTATTATTATTTTATTATTATTTTATTATTTTAGTGTCATGGTGGCTTGAGTGTATTTTGTTCAGAGAATGCACTGTGAGCACTCGGAATGTGGGTGTGTGTGTGTGTTTGTGTGCATATGTGTGTATGTGATTGGAATATTTGCTCAATATAGCAAAGGTAAAAACACTGCCCTAGTAAAAAGAAATAAACATGTCACTTCACAAGGAAAGTCCCATTGCCTTTTGCATGCCCCTTGTGATTATATCAAAAGGCTTTGTTAAAAAATAACATGATTTATATACCCATCACTGTTGGTAGCTAGATCACCTTTTCTTTGAAATAGTCTACTTATACAAGCTGTAATATGTTATGATGTATTTCAGAGTGTGGAATTAGACGATGCCACAGCAGATCTCTTCAAAAACATGGTGTATATGCCCATAACAGCCACCACTGTGGTACAGTATGCCTGTTTTGGGTTGGGAGGAGCTCTCATTCTTATATCCATCATTATAGCAGCAGTCAGATATAAAAAGGTAAATAAAATGTTTTTACCCTTTATATGGTGCAGTTCATTAGAAATGCAATCTAGATATTACAATTATTTCTCCTGTCACCATGATTTTTACTTTGAAGGTTGAGTTGAAATTTTCCAAGACATGAATTTCTTTAAAATTAATGTCAGAAAAGCAAGTTTAATATTAAATATTTCCTGTTATTATCATTTTATTTATCCTGAAAAATTATTTATCTACATATATAATTATGTCAACTCGGTTATTCACAGCAATGCATAACAGCAATAACAAACAAAATGAGGTTTAAAAAATATAAGTTTTTTATTACATTACAGTGGAAAGAGAATCAGTCCAAGCTGGAGTCGGAGCGTCTACTCAATAACTGAGATGCTTTCAGTGTTATAACATAAATATTCCATGGCAACTTATATACAGGAAAAATGCTCATTCTTTTAAATGCCAGTCATTTGTGACAGTCATAGTGAAATACAATATATATATTGTATATGTTCACATATGACCACATAAAACAGAATTTTCACATCCTAGTCCTCCTTTCAAGCAAATATGAACTGATTTTTAACAGTTCTAATTGTAATACAGTTGGTTAGCCAGTCAAGGAATGACAATTTATCACTAAGTTAGTTAAATGTATTAGTTAGTTATTGAATGTATTTTTCAAACAATGTACCTTTTATAATTTAAGAAATAAGCGCTCAGAAATTTTTATTGTTTTCTGATCTACAGACATTTCTGTAACTTTTAGTCACTGATCCTGACGTAACTTGGAAAAAATTGCACTGTTTAAATGTATGGGTTATTGCCATATCAAAGTGAATGTGGCGATGTTTAGCAATGGATATTGTTCGAAAAGATCTTAATATGGTTCTGTTGACGCTACGCGCAACAGTAATTCAGGGAATTAAGCCTTATTTCATTTTTTTTTTTGTTGGCAAGTTAATGTGATGAGTCCAAATTTCAGTTTTATGTGCGTTTTACAGTCCTGTTACTCATTAAGCATTCATAAGAAATGGGCATAAGGAAGTGAATGCTGCCAGGCCAGTTCTGCAAGGCTGAGTGATAAATTTTAAGTCATCTTCTCTATGAAAGGAATTTTGGTGATATCGGAATACATTTAAGGGGTTCTCACTTATTTACCGACACCGCCAAATTGTTTTCTAATGGGATCCATACTCTGTGAAATCCTGGATACGTGTCAAAACTGCAAAGACGGTATTCGTGGTTTCAGATTTTTTAAGGGTTGATCTCACTGTTAGGCCTATTTATCATTGAGGACATGCAAACTATTAAGTGTAACTTGCTCCTCGAAGTCAAAAGGAAAATATTGATGTGATGTGTTGTGTTTGAGAATTGTTGTACTATGTGTTTACAAATATATTGTGGCTTGTTATTAATTATGTACAGTAATAAAACTGACCAACAGAACAATTTGAAGTTTTCAAATAACTAGTCTTAATACCGCTGTTGGTATTGCTGTTTGACATGAAATTGTTCTTTATATGGAATGTGGTGTGAATTTTCACCCACCTTTATTAAAACTATTATAACGATAAAATTGTTGTAACAGTTTTGTAAATGAATAAATGAGAAAAAAAAGTATACGTAATTGTGGTTTGTTGCAAGGAGGCCGTACGTGTACCTTCAGTAAGTAATAAGAGAATTATTGTGATTTGGAATTATTTAACAAAATTAACGAAAACAAATGAAAGTATTCTAGCGGTATTATGCGATCTCAAAGTTACGAATTATACTTTTTTAAACTATGAAAAGATGAAGAAAATAAGCCAGATTCCCTTTGATCTGTGATCTGTTAATGTGTAGACGTCTTAGTTTCTAGCCACTGCCGTCCGTCGCGGTCTAAAAATGTTAAACAAGTTATTTTAACAAACCTAGCTAATTTTGTACATAAAAAATATCTAATGATTAATGTCAAGTTTGGGCGTTTTAACGGGGTAAATGGCCACTACATTTGGTCCTTTTTGCATTCTTTTTTAATGAGTTGGTTACAAATTGAAAAGAAATCTCTAGGTCAAGAAACCGCACCCACGTTTCTTAATTTGCGGTAAAATTTGATTATTTTACAAGGCGGCGTTTTGATCAACTCTAGCTTATCGATTTTTCTAAATCTACAGTCGCAAAGCATGATCAAACGTGTGTTAGTTTTATTGATTTTAGTTTTATTTGTTTAGATTATAAATTGCGTTAACGCCACAATAAAACAGTGCAGTGCTTGATATTAATTAAAGCTTATATTACCGTGAAAGACAGTTCCATTACTCTTGCGGTAAAATGTCTATTACAGCAAATTAATGCGATATAAAAAAGAAAATTGGACAGTTAAATGCTTTTTTTTTTCAATAAGAAGAGTTAAAAATTTCGTTTCGGGTGAAGGGTCCCCCTTATAAAATCTCAAGTCACCTTACACTTGTCTTATTTACTATTGCGCCGTGAAACTCGGTAAGATCCAGTAATATTTCACGAAGATGCGACTGACGATTATCCGTCTGTTTCTACTGGCCGCAGGTAACTTTATTTCGATTTTTCTTTATAAGTTAAGCAGAGTTCAAAGTGCTTAGAGCCAAGCTGGGAGACGTCAGGTACCGTTTACGAAGAATTGATATGTCCCCGGACGAGGTCAAATCGCGTCCTCCCGCTCTGGCAGCGGGCACTCTGACCACAAGGCCACTCAGAATACGGAAAATCTTATTTTTTCAGTTAAATGGCGCGTGTGCTTGTGTACTTGTGTGTTTGAGAAATAAGTGTTAGATCGTTTGCGTGAATATAAAAAGTCTAGAGGCGTGGCACAAAATGAAAAAAAAAGAAAGAAAAGACAAAAATGATAACATTTTCCACCACTAGGAGAGTCTGTGGTGAGTGGTCTCTTGCTTTGATTATCTTTATTACTTCAATGAGTTATCTTAAACAAAACCTAATTACAAGTGGTATAAAACTTTTTTGTGGCAAGAATTTGCAATAAATAAATGAATAAATGAATGAATGAATAAAAAGTTTGCCGTCACAGTTCTAAAATGTTATCTTTAAATGTTTTGTGAATGCTGATGTAAATGCAATGAATAAATTTGCGCAAATTTCAGATACATCTAAAAATCCACTACTTATTCACCCCTATCTCACTGTAATTATAATTCCCTTTTTTTACTTCTCCGACAGTATTATCCGTGTCCTCCGCAAATCTAGATGTGACGGCGCAGTCGGTCTGTGCGTCCACGTTACCCACGACGTTCCCTGCCGTGGTCTACGCCATCCGCCGCCTACCCACCGACCCAAGCTGTAATAACCTGTGCAGTGCACGGCTCGTTGATTTACCGTGTCCCTGTGGAGGACAGTGCATTTGTCCTAACTGGTAAGGCAGTACTTTCACTCCCAGGTGAAAAATCTCGATTGTGCAAAGTATTATAGTTTTTGATTTTATATTTGTTCGTGCGATACTGGCCGAATTTCTTGATTATTTATTTATTTATTTATTTATTTATTTATTTATTTATTTATTTATTTATTTATTTATTTATTCTTTCGGTGGTTGATTCAGTGATTTATTTGTTCATACAATCTTTCATTCATTGGCATCTGTCGATCAGTCTGCATGGATTAGTATGTTTTCAAACCCTTTTTCCCATTATTTGATTATTTTCTTACTTATTCATTTGTCATTTTACGGGAATTTAGTTATTCGTTGACTTAGCTTATTCCATCCATTTCTCTTCCATATTGAAGTTGCAACCTGGAGTGTTTCAATGCGCTGACTGTGGATGCGGCGCCGGCCGTGCTCTCCGGAAATGCCCCGGACCCACGCAGTGTGGGGATACGCACGGGTGTGTGGCACCAAAGGGGGTGCGGTATAACGCAAGGTGAGTGCCCTGGGTTTGGGGTAAGTTCTAGATTTTCGCATATTATGCAAGTCCATATTCTCTCTCTCTCTCTCTCTCATACTGGGACGTTTTTCCTATCTCTCTCTCTTTTTTTTCAAATATTTAACAATTACATCTCAAATTCATTTTTTCAGGACCAAACTACTGCTGCTGCCGCTCCCGGCAGTACCTAGCGCCTTATCTCGGCGGCCCAGTTCCCCCGACCACCCCGGCTACTACCACAGCGAGGACCACCACCCCCTGGGGATTTCCTTGGCCCTGGCTGACCTTCCCGGCCACCACCACCATGACCACCTCAAACCCCTGGAATTTTCTTTGGCCTTGGAACTCTGGGGACTCTCCGAGCCTTCCTTGGTTGTCGAATAATATTGGAAAAAAGAAGAAATGAAGCGGGAGGCGGTATCTGGACAGTCAAAGATACTGCACGAAGGCGCCCTAGAAATTTGAACAATGTCAAGTAATTCGTTTGAGCGATGGAATTTGAGTCTTGAATCGTAGAAGTGAATGTGGCACTTTTGAAGGGAATGAAATGCAATTTACCTTTACAGTGTGAATCTCGAAATATAAATCCAGCTTTAAGATTGCAATTCCTTCATGCAATTAATTAATGAATTAAGTAACTAAACCAGTATCTTGTAGCACTTTTGTCAAGTGTTTTAAGGGATAGTTCATTGTTTTTTATTGCCATGGCAGCGTGTTGCCCGTAAAATGACCAGCTCAACTAGCATTTTGGAACATGCTTTGGTCGCACTCTCTAATCACAAGTAGATATGGTGTGTCACAAAATTACTATACCTTAAATCAGTCTGCTATTTTAGAGGCTCTCGATACCAGAGGGGACTTATACTTTGCCTTCACAGGTCGTTTGCGCACTACAACTCTATATATTTCCATTCATGGTGGAAAATGGATTTTGTGTAAAATAATAAAAAGTAACTCAAAATAAAATAATCCAATATCAATTTATTTTCACCATCCACGACGATGCTGCTATAACATATTTACAATTCCTTTTTATAAAATGAATTTTTCCACTATCTGCATATTCGTTCTAAAATACTCTTCGATAAAAGTATTCTAAAATTCTTACTGAAGACATTCAATGTAAAAGGCTGAAAAGATTTCAGACGCCAGAACCGTAGTCACATTGGTTTTAACTGGGTATAATTAACTAATTAACATACGTTGTTCATTACACAAGAACAAAACTGGATCAATTGTATTGCCTAGTAGAGAATTATGTTGACAATACCTGATTAATGTTAGTAGAGTGACACCTGAAGACGACTTAAATTTTTGTAAATCTGGGTGTATGCACTTATGAAAAGCAAAGGGAAAATGAAGCATTACATCAACCTGACCAAGCATTTGATATACTTAATATACTCGGTTACACTAAACTGATATTGAGTAGACAATTCCCAAAAATATATTCAAAATTGTAATAAAAAGACGACCACCTCTTAAAGTTCATTTAGTACCTTATGTTGATGAATGATGTTGATGAATATTGAACAGAAATTATACTGTAATGTGTGTGAAATTTGAGGTATTATGATGGAGGTGAAACTAAGTAGTCGCCAAACAAAACTTGATACATTTCTACAATCAAGTTGGAATAAAATGAACACTAAAACCACTTATGTAAAAATTGGCTCAAGAAAATGACATCATGTTCACTTTAGTAACCTTGTATGGTCTACCATCCAACATAGGGTGCCTTTTTCTACATAAATTTACTAGTCAAACTATTTATGAAAAAAAGAAAAAAAAACTGGTTTTTGGAAGAAAACAAAACACACTACATTGTTCTAGTTCAGGGAAATTGGGGCAGGGTGGTAGAGGCAGGAATATTATACAAGGGTTAAGTGCTATTTACCCCTGTCAACACCCATACCCTTTCTTTCATCATAAAAGAAAGAGCAGTTTTCTGACTGGATATCAAATTAAATGATAAAGTTATATTCAACAATGGTTATATAAGTAAACTTGAACACAATGTACAATCAATATGTTTAACTGAAGACTTGTAACAGTGCAGGTAAATCTAAAAAAAAAATAAATATTGAACATCTTCATTTTCTTCTGCCAAACATAATATTATTTCATAATCCACTAACTCATTAACATAAGAACTGCATTCATTCCAACACGCCCCTTTCATTCATTTTCACAGCCACTCCTCACTTTCCTACCAAATATCCCAAACAGTCAAGATAATTAGATTAATGTTCACATATGACCATAAACACGATTTTGACCAAAAACAGAATTTTCACATCCTAGTCCTCCTTTCAAGCAAATATGAACTGAATTTTAACAGTTCTTATTGTAATACAGCCAGTCAAGGAGGTATTGGTCGATAACCATTCTGCCAAACACACATGGTCAACCTCAAGGAAAAATTACACCTTGCGCGTCCGCTTTGAGAATCGTGGCGTCTTGGGTTCCGTGAGGGGCTTATCGCTGGGCATAACCTCAACGGTGTTATACTTCCGCACAGGGTTTGGCTTGTGGACCATCTCTTTACGAAGCCTGGCAATTTCAGCCTTCTCTTCCTCCTCCCTTTCTCGCTCCCTCATTTTCTGGATAAGGGCTATTTCTATTTCCTTCTCCTTTTTATGCATCTCGAACCCCTGTCGTTCTTCAGCCCTTCGTTCAGTGTACAGTTCTATATTACTGACGTCTGGAAGTTATTAAACATTCCATTAAAAAATTTGATAGTCTCTCAAGGTCTTGGAAATCATTTCTAGACTATTACGTTAAAAAATCCATTCTCAGCCAAAAGTATAGAAAGACCACAAGCCTGACTTGGTTGGTCAGAGCCCACTTACCTGTGAGAGCTTTGTTGGATTTTTTGGGTACAAATGGGGCCTCGTGCAGTACCTTGCTAGGCTTGGCTTTGAAGATCTTTGCTGCTCTCTCCTGCTTCAAACTTTCCTGCACCTGATATGGGTAAATATACAGCAATAAAGTTAGCTAAGTAATATCTTACATTACAACCTAACACTATGAAGCTAGCAGTGCATGATTTATGAACCTTGGCTTGTTTCACCGAAAATGCACTAAAAAAAAATAATAAAGAAAGAAAAATCACTATAGACAATCAACAACAATAAATTATTAATAATATAATTATGATTTTAATAAATATATTATTTTATAAATTTATATTTTATGGAGTTTAATTATTTATCTTATGTCCCAGCTAGCAATGTCATGGGTTGAGAAATATTTTCATTAATTTGTGTTTCTTTAAGGGGACACCAAGGAATACAACAATTATGGTTAAACTACACAATTTTATATTACCAAGTCACCAAATCTACTTTTAAGCTGCCTTGTGGTAAAAGTGAAAGACCCACAAGGAAGACATAGCCTTAAAGAAACCAATCCGCCCTGTCCCTACCTGCTGTGCCCATTCCTCGGCCCTTTTGGCTCCTCGATGGTCAATTTCCAGTTTGAAGGGCTGAGGCTCCGTGATCATCACTGGATTTTTGGATGGAATTCCTTTTGGGGAGTTTGACGGGAGCGGCTGTGCCTGGAACTCCCGGGCCTAGGGGGGAAAGTACGAGATGTTCACCAAAATCAGTAGCACGTTTAAAAATAACAAAAGGCCAACTTTTTTGTCGTTAGTTAGTTGTTTTGAACCCTTATTCTTAATGTTCAAATTTTCTTAAATACTGCCAACAATTTATTTGGGAAATACAGCACGAGGTGTTTTGAGCCATTTTCCAAGCTTGGCATGGAAAGATTGTCCTAAATCAATGTTTAAAGCAAGGACAGGCATAATTTCACCAATGGGGTCTGCCAAAGTACTGGGACTGACTAGTTCTTACCCAGACGCCGCAAAGCCTCATGCTTTATCTCACCTTTCTCTCTTCTTCCAAAACTTTATTAAGCTTCTGCTCCTTTCTTGTCAACATCTCTTGTGTATGACACTCCACACTGGGGAAGGGCTGAGGCTGGGTGGCCTCGTGGTTCAACTTGGGCTGGAAGACAAGGCCTGTGTGTGGGAGGGGACGTGCCTTGAAGACCTCCTCATGCTGGAAATCCCATAGAAGAATGGCACGTTAAATAAAATGTATCATATCTGGGTACACCTTTCTTAAGTTTTAAAAAGTAATTGATTAAATAATAGGTCCCTCAACACAGATGTCTAACTTGCCCCGATGCTATATCTCCCTCTGTGCTCTCTCACTCACTAACCAAATGGAATCAGAATGGAAAATTTTGTGCCAGAAAAATATATACAGTATTTGTTTATGTTCAATTTAATGAAATTATTATAAATTTAATTTAATCTTTATGAAATAGTTTGTTGTTTCCCACTGAGATAATGCTCACATTTCTTTAATTTTTCAACTGATTCTCTTACATTTGGGCAAATTTTTCTTCATAAACTAATTTTGCAAAGAAAACAATTGAGCAGTTACACTCTTAACAAATATGATATATATGACCAATGCCAATCAATTTGTGGTTTAAAAAAACCTCCAAAGAACTCACCTTTTCCTCCTCTTTCTCATCTCTGCTTCTGTTTTTCATCTCCTGCAGCCTGCGATCTGTCTCAAAATCAAAGGGCTTGGGCTCTGTGAGATTCTTGGAGGCCACCTTCTTCACTCCCATGCTGGGGTTGGTGAAAATCCTGTGGTCCAATTTGGTTGCCTTAAATACATGCCTGCAAATAGCATGAAGATTAACTCAGCATCATATACAATAATAGTCCTTAGATCAATGATGTATGCTTTTATTCCTGCAGCATTTGTCTTTGCAGGTTTTTTTCTCACTGTAGTAACTGTTCAAGAATTCCAAACTTTTATTCAATATAACATTCTCGGTTACACAAATAAACAAGTAACAAGTAAACAGTTATACAAGTAAATAAGAAAACAATCTCAAAAGCAGGAACAAAATACCCATACCTGAACAAAGTGGGAAATACTGCAGTGTTGCAAAACTTTCTAAAGGAAAGGACACATTTATTTACAGAATACTTACTGTTTCATTTCCTCCACTTCCTTCTCTTCTATCTCTTGTTTGCTTATGGCAGATACGGGCCTCTTTCGGCTCTTTGTTTCAAACTGTGGAGGCTTAGGGACAGTAAGTCTGGGAGAACCCTTCTTCTGGGCTGGGGCAGGCTCTGGAATAAAACACACCCCTCAGCTATAACTTTGAATCCATCATCTCAGCAGCTCATTCCCATTAAAACAATCATTCTGCATAGATTCATAGATCAATCCAACTCTGTGGGGACTCTTGCTGAATGCAATAAGTTTAACAGATTTAACACACCTCTTGCTTCCAATGTGCTCATATAATCATCTGCTTTTTTGTGTTCTGCTCAACACCAGGAGGGGGTGTGTTAATCTGTTAAACTGACTGCATTCAGCGAGAGTCCCCATAGAGTTTGATTTATCTATATAGACTGAAAGTTTCAATGGGAATGAGCCTTAGGAGTTCAAATTAAAATGTGTGACAAACACCAAAGCTTCAGCTGTACAATATCAAAAGTCAAAATACCTAAGCATTCGATCTCACAATTTAAGTTAATCCAATTTCTGGTAACAAGAAATCCTTATCTAAAAGGGTCCTTAAATGAACAATCCAGATTCTGCTTTGTTACCTTTGCTCTTGTTTCTGAATCTGTCTGGGGTCTTGCTCTGAAACTGGATGACTTTCTCCGCCACGGAGGTAAACTTGTGACCTTCCTGTTTATCACCATTCCCATCCTTGCTGAGCTTCCTCTTACGGTTGTCAGAGAGGCTGAACGGCTTCGGGATGGTGATGCCTTTGTGTGCTTTTGCCTGTGAATGCAAGATGCCGTGAATTAATAGCCACAAAACAATCTTCACTTTTTTGAGGTAAGAGTTTCATTACTGACTTAAGCATCCAAAAACATAAAGCATAAGTCAAGGCCATTTTAATTTCTCTGTTAGATACTCCTTGTACTGGGTCAAAGAGAAAGACAAAGTTGTTGGCAGATGCAAATATTCATATCTCAGCACAACAAGGATCAAGTTGAACCATCTCAGTAAGCTTTTATTTTTGGCACAGATGAGCTGAACTGAGATTTGCTGATACTCCCCTTAAACATAATAAAAATGCAACGCAAAAAGACTGACATTTTTGCCAACATAAACCAAGATTAAAACTTCTAAAGGACAAAAGCACTATGGTAACTGCCACAGATTTCAAAGCTATCAGTGGTCCAAGCTAGGTTTATATAAAAAAACTGATTGGTATTTGAATCTGATCTGTGAACTGAAACAGCACTTACATTGGGCTGGCTGTAATGGCGGAGTCCAGACTGGAAGTCTTGCTTGTCCTGCCTGGTCTCCATGGTGTGGACCTTCACCCGGCTGTCAGTCTCAAAGTGAAACTCCACAGGTCTGGTGAGCTCCACCTTGGAGTGAGGCACAGTGTAACCTGGGGAGGAATCCAAGAAGCAGACATGAGCATAGGCTGTTTGATAATTTAAATAAATAAGTAAATAAACCAAAAATGCTGTTTAAGATTAATGAATAGCAGGATATGACTAACCCATCATTCCATATACATCGTTTGCTTTTATCACCATTTTCTCTGTGGCCTTAAACTTTATTTTATCACAGAATATGGCTAAATTATTTATTTTCCTGTCCTGAAACTCTACTTATATCAACAAATATGCAAAGGGAGAAAACATACTAATTAAATGAGACTTCCACCACATTAGTTATCTCTGAGGCTGAAAGTTAAATTATTATTATTATTTAAAAAATGAAAATAAATAAATAAGTGGCAAGTAAATACATAAAAATATATAATTTTACCCTGGGAAGCTTGTGCCTGCTTGTATGAAGCTTGAGACATTTTTTTCTTTTCAGCCAGCTGATGTCTCATTTCATTAATTCTTTCCATTTCCAAGTCTTCCGTACTTTTAATATCAGCTGTTTTGTGTGCACTCCTCCTGAGTGAGTGAAAAAAAATCATAAAATTTTACTGTCATATTCATACAAGTACAAAATACCTGTTCAAAAAGTTTCAGAAGTACAACATTATATATTGCAGGGTGAATCATTACAAGGCTGTCAAATTGTTCAATTAAAAAAAAAAAAAATTGGGAAAAGAGTCCCTATTTCAGTCATACCTCATAAAGCTAGGTGTATTGGGGATGGTGAGTTTGGGTGGTCCTTTTATAACTGGGACAGCCACATTTTTATTGTTGGCCTCCCGACTCCTGCCTCTGGCTGAGGACAGACTGTGGGTGCTGCTGTTGTGACTGCTGTTGTGACTGCTGTTGACCATGCGCCTCTTCTTAGCTGCCGGAGTTCTGTAGAAGAAAAAAAAACATACTAAGTAAGAAAGCCATCTTCGAACAGGCTCACAAAAATTTTAACCCCTTTTTAGGAAACATTTGGAATAAAAAACTGTCATTTTAGAACCTTCTGAAAACATTCCCAAGTCACCAGGTCATAAAAACATCAAAAATATCATACAATGACAGGATAATTTATTTTATAGAAGTTATTATCAGGGACCCATAATTCTGCAGTAATGTAAGAAATAAAATACCAATTTTTCCTTTTCTTACCCAACTGATGCAGCCCTGGGTGCTCTTGGTGTTCGTCGCAATGCTGGTGACCTGCTCTGTCTGGCTGCACGTATTGAGCGACTGCAACTGGAGGGATAGAATTTCATGAACATATAACAGACAAAATGTTTACACAATGAATTATACACAATCTTCATATTGAAGTAGTTATCCCCCCTTCGGCTCCCCATCACAAAAAGGACAAGCTTTTCCAAAGTCTAACCTTCCCAAGAAGAAAAGAAGAGGCCAGTATGACAACATCTCATCTCTTTGTACAACACCTCTTGAAAGTCTGAATCTGCTACTGCAGCCAGGATTAAAGATGAAAATGTTTTCCCCTTAAGAAATCTGAAAACATTTACCTATTAGATCTACCACCATGCTTAGGTTTTGCATCATTCCATGCTGAGAGGGAAGTCACAAGGTTTGATGGAACTTTTAACTTTGTCTCAGCAATTGCCTCTGTTTTACTGTCTAAATCTTTTTGATCACCCTGTTTTTCTTCAGACTTTAAGCTGGCTCGTGGTTCCCTTCTTGGGGTTGTCTTTGGAGAGGAATGAACTTGTTTGCTGTTTTGCAAACATTTAAGAATTTGTCTTTCAGATTTTCTTTTCCCCTCTGATTTTGGTGTTTGCGCCAGCCTGGAGTTGCTTCTACTGGACGGCAGGCTTTTTTCACGCTCTTCATTAACACAATCTACAAGGAAAATAAAATAATTTCAAGAACAAAATCAAAAAATTTGTCTCTATTTATCAATATCACTGTAACTAAGGGTGATTTTGACAACAACCTTAAGAAAAATGACAATTAATAAAAATAGTCTGTGTTATGAATGACTGTGTATAGAGATAATAGCACAGTTCAGCTGAAATTTTTCCTTTTACTCATGAGGTGAGTCGATTAAAATAAGTTTATGCATTGTTACCATTTGGTTGATGTACTGAACTAAACTCATTCTTGTTAACCTTTTACTGAGATACCATAAACAAAACTATGTATCTTGGCGAATTTAAAACGATACTCACCAAACCATTCATCCGCATTATCATCCATCGGGATGGGTGCGCTGAAATCAACGAATTGCGGAGCTTCAAATTCCCAAAGATCTTCGTCCATTGTAATGCTTTACCTGTAGCCTATTTATCCTTTTTAAAACAAAAAGAGTTAGGTGTGCTGTCCTGAGGAAAACTTGCTTCTCTCTAACAACAATTTCAAATCGCCGCTGTTGCAGGTTTGAGTATCAACCAATGGGAGCGATGGTTTCAATGATTTGCAAGGCTGAAGACAAGGCTTTGATTGGTTGACAAAACTCGGCATTGTCCGGTAAAATCCGTCACTTAAATTTATACGATTATAATAAAGTTTCTTTGCTTAAGATATGAAGATATGTGTCAATTCTGACCTTATGCTAAATTACTTGGTCATGTGAAAATTCTTATGGTTAAAACTATCCATTTCCTATATAAGTAGGTCATTCAAGGTCGTTGCCTATTTTTGGTGACCTAAACGTCTGAAGGTGCAAGTCATAAAGATAAGTGCGTGTTACTGGTAAGTTTATTGTTGTGAACCTAAAATACAACAGCAACTTCAATCTTCTTCAATATTGGCTCTTAATTAATTTTTATTGTTCAATTATAGGAGATAATGGGAATATATTGAAGTTGCGATTAGTGGGTATTTAAAAGTCTTTTTTTAAATCTTTTTACATAAAAAGTAATTTTGTATATGAGGTGAATAATGCAGGTTTGTATTCATTATTTCAGTAATTCTATACTGTAAGTATGGATTTTAACCAAAGTGTGAAGAAAGACGATCATGTTCTGTTGTTGTGGGGCAGCAGTAATTCCCCAGCCACACTGCAAGAAGCAGTGACACAGCTACAGGATGTGGTGGGCCAAGGAGGCAAGGTCCAGGTGGAACATACAGAAAGGTTGATGTTGTGTAAGTATCAGTTTGTGTACAGGCTTAGAGGTCTACATTTATATTGTTAACATCCTAGATCAGACATGAGCTTTTTCTGTGGAAAAGCGGAGTTTGTTTTTTAATTCAATTCTGATGGTTCCTGAGATTCGTCAAGGTTAGGTGTAGGGTCCAATGATAAATGTTCAGAGTTAAAACCTAGGCTCTATTAGATATATGTTGAAACATACAGTTTCTGAGCTTCCATTTCTTTACCAAATGCCCAAGATAAACCAATATTTGCACATAGAAAATGTTAGATAATTTTGATGTCATGTACCATTTTTTTATTAAATGAAAAAGATAAATTGGCCTACATAAGAAGTATATTTGACTTTCACGTTGTTGACTATCATTTAGGTGGTATCATTTATGTCTGAATAAAGTCTACCAGTGACGAAGGCTACTTATGTTTGTTCAAATCATGTTGATGAATCTATATGATGCATGCAGATATTGAAATGATTGACCTAAGGTGTTTAAGATTTCCTTTGCTTTTGTGCAGAAAACTTCTTCTCATTATATCATACACATACGGAGTTGATGAACATTTTTCAGTAAGCTAGTTTATGAATAATTTTTTTTTTAAATTTCAGCCAATCACCCAGCATCCACATTTGACACGGTATTGTCTGGTGCTGTCAGTCCTGTTGCCTATGTCCACAGTGCTGAAGTCACATCAGAAATAGCCAAAATTTTAAAACCAAATGGAACATTTGTGTTGAGAGAACCATTGACAAACACAGAAAATTCCTCAAAGCTTCGGACACCAAAGAAACTGATGTCGGCTTTAAAATTGGCAGGATTTGTAAATATTTCAGAGGTAATGTTTATGTGCTTGTGTTTTTGCTTGTACATGAGTGTTTCACTAAATGACTTGGTAAATGTTTGACAAGTTATTTCCTATTATATCAAGATAATCTAATGAAAAGTCAATTCATAGATATTGAGAGTGTTCAACAATTTGCATTTTGATGAAACTTTCAGATAAAAAGACTGTGATCATGATTTGACTACATGAGCCTCTGAAAAACAATTAAATGCATGTGTTGGAAAAGCAAAATGCCATGTGCAATTTCCCATTTACAACATTGAAAAGAAATGACACTATTGTCTCTGTCTCTGAAAACAGTTTTCTATGTATCTGTGTAAAACGAACAAAAAATTTTTTTTCCTGATTTCTTTCTTATGTTGTAAGGGACATTCAGATTTTATGACATGTACTGTGTTATAATGTCCTAAATAAATTATTATTATTATTTATATTGTTAAGTCACAATTCATATTGTGTAGTGGTAAATACTTAGGCATGATCTTTTGTGGCAACAACTTAAGCAATTTGCATAGAATTCTCGCAGTGTTATTATTATTATTATTAGTATAATATGGATGTGGTTTTAATTCATTCCAGCCAGAAGTGGTCAGTCTAACAGATGATGACAAGTCCCAGTTAAACTCTCTCCTTGGTGCTGGTGACGTCTGTCTGGTTCAAATACAGGGGTCTAAGCCCGCCTATGAAGTGGGTGCAGCCTCCCAACTCAAACTATCTTTTGCTAAAAAAACAGGTACAGATCAAAAATTGCTGTTATTCATTTAATTTTTATTGTTAGAAGAATACCTGTGAAATGTATGACTTTGATGATTTAAAAAAATTTTTTTAGTGTTGAAATGAAGTAATTTTAATTAAAATTTGAGCTTTACTACACTGAGCAAAAATGTAATTTCCCCATGTGAATTATTTATGCAACATGTAATGGGCTACTGACATTTATCTGAAGCTACAAACAGTACAGAAAGTAATCTAGCATAATGAACAACAAAATTCATTTTTTGATTTAATATATACATATATAACCCATAAATCTGATAAAATGTTTAAAGTACTGCATGGGGCATTTATATTTTTGATCAGTTTTAAGATGAAAATCCTGTTATGAATTATAAATGTGTGTTCCAGAGAAGCCCAAGGTGGACCCCAGTGCTGCCAAAGTGTGGACGTTATCAGCTAATGACATGTTAGATGGTGACATAGAACTGGTAGATGATGATGACCTGCTAGATGAAGATGATCTTAAAAAGCCTGATGCAGATTCTCTTAAAGGTGCCTAATTAGATAGTTGAAAATTATGATTTTTTGATGGTAAAATATTTCCATTTTGAAAATTGAGAAAAGTAATTGTTTTGAATTTAGTACAGTTTTTAGAAATGAAAACCAAAATTGATAACAGGGATAGAATGAAGTAATTTATTTTTCTTTAGTCAACAACAAATTTTGAAAAGGAGCAGCATAGATCATTTTTTTAAGTTAATTAGTTACTTTATTCTTCTTATTATTATTATTATTCAGCCTGTGGTCCCGCTAGGAAGAAGGCTTGTAAGAACTGCACCTGTGGCTTAGCTGAAGAACTGGCAGAGGGTGGACCAGAGCAGAAAGCTCCAAAACAGAAAGCTGCTACCTCAGCTTGTGGAAGTGTGAGTACTCAGTGATTAGTATTTATATCTGAAAAATGTTATTTTCTTGATAAATATGGATCTCTCTCTCTCTCTCTCTCTCTCTCTCTCTCTCTCTCTCTCTCTCTCTCTCTCTCTCTCTCTCTCTCCATTTATTTTATTTTAGAAACTTAAAATGATAACACCAGATATTGGAATATATTTACTGTTTGCAAAATGCAATATTAAAATCTGAATTTTTTCACCCAGTAACACAGTAAACTCTACAGTGTGTGTGAATACATTTTTGCATTATTGCATGCATTTGTGTGTGAAAAGAATGAAAAAAGAGGTGTTTAATAATTTTTTGAATTAATGTAATTAAACTGTAATTAATGTAATTATACTGATAATATATTTAAGACAGACTTAATATTTAGTGGAATGATTAATTGTTAATCCTCGTGTTTCAGTGTTATCTTGGAGATGCCTTCAGGTGTGCCAGCTGCCCCTATCTTGGGATGCCAGCTTTTAAACCAGGAGAAAAGATTGAACTATCAAACAGGCAATTGAAGGCTGATGCTTGATCTTTAACTAACCGCCACTGAATGAGATATGAGAACAGTGCCCCGTATCTCGAAAGCATCGCGTATTGCGAATAGTGATATCACATAGATGCTACAATGTATTATATAGGGCGAGTATGGGAGAGTTATGGAATCCAGACGCTTGCGCTCGGTCGTAATGTGCGATGCTTTCAAGTTACAGGCCCCTGGAAGTGCAGGGCTTTCTGCTATTGCAGCTCTCATATCATTGTCTCATTTGAACTAAAAACCATAAAAAAGGAATGAGTATGACACACATTACTGTATTTTCTGCCATTGCTGCTCTTGTGTTATTAACTCTTTTTAACTAAAAATGACTGCCACTTCTGAAAGCAGTGGCCAATGAAAGCAAAGCGTTCCATACTTAATTTCATTGTTATATATCATTTGATAATAAGTGCTATTTATATGACAGTTTTTCAAGCTTAAGTTGTAGCCATTACAACACGGCGGTAGCTATGAGAGGAATAAAAGAGAGAGTGCTGGATATTTATGTTTAACAGGTAGCCTAATGATTATTTATTTGAGAGAGAGAGAGAGAGAGGTGGGTGGGGGGGGGGGAGAAAGGGAGAGAGCAGTTTCCATACAGAGGGGGGTGGAACAACACGTTTTTAAAGTGTCAAGACAGATAACCAAATTTTAATTTTTTAATTGTAAAAAACTAATCTTTTCTTCATAGAATAAGTTTGATAAGCTAATTTTGTTAAATAGAGACGTTGATATGATTGGAAGCTGAAATGATGGTAAATGAATTTGCCTGAAGTCTTCTGCATATTCTTGCGCTTTTCTACTATTAACAGGACCAATGTTATTACCATGTGTGACAGGAATGGTAGTGCTAGGTTAGGGTTAGCTGGAAGTATAACACCCAATTTCCATAGATTAGATCGACCTACTTTAGATCGACCTAACTCCCTGGGGGTTCACGCTAAATAGGTGTCAGCCGGGCGGACACGAAAGTTAATTACCCTCTTACAGCTTGTAGTAGGCGGGACGGACATTTAAGTCGGATTATCTGAAAGTAATCTAGTGAGACTCCCCGCGGGGATAGATCGATCTAAAAACTATGGGAATAGAGCCTAAGACTCGGTATATGGGACGTACTTGGGACGAATGTCACCTATACAAAGTAATGCGGATCGGACTAAAGTACCTAGAGGACTACAATATCTTGTACCGAGTTAAAAAAAAAAGTTCCTGATAGAACATGATCATTGTTTTATTTCTTTGTTGAAAAGTGGAAATACCAGTAATTTCCAGACAGTTTATACTGAAAAGAATTTAACTCAAATTCAATATAAACATTTAAGATGAATGGAGTTATTTATTCAGTCGTTTAAATATTTCTATGTTAATAAATGTATTTGTGCAAAGAATATTATTTTCACATTTATTACAGGAAAAGTCGCTTCAGAAAAATAATTTATCAAAAATTTAACAACAATCAATTCAGTTTTAAATTGGTTAGTTTTGCCATATTTTGTGTGATTTTGTTTGCAAGTTGACAGGCGTTTTAAAATAAAATATGCTATCAATAAGACAAATGAAAATTAAATTGTCTCACGAACCCTGAGACTGTACTCTCTGATCACAGGGTGCGTTAATAGTCTGTTACCCTGCAATTTTGTATACTATCTCGGGAGCTCTTGATATAAGAGGGCACTTAGACTGCACTACGCTTGGAGTACGTGACACCGAAGTGACTCTCAACGTCGACATACAAAATGCACAAAACCTCTTGAAATCATGCTCTTCGCGAAACAAATTGAGAATAATTGCATCTCAGTGAAAAAGGAGAAAGAAAAGGTAAATGGAAAAAGGAAAACTAGCGATGTCATTTACAAGTCAGCAGCAATTCAGACGCTTTCTTTGGAAAGAAAACGCTTAGAATGATGTTATATAAATATTTTAGGGTTATGTTGGCTTTATTAGCACGGCGCAAAACAAGCACCTTTATCATGGATTATGATGTATAAAATCACCGCTGAATCATATGTAAACTGGCTAGGTCTATATACAGCTTAACGAGAATGTATCTCACAATGAGTCAAATATCCACTCCACTTTCGTTGTCAGTTAGTGTTTTCTTTCGTCATAGAGCACTGCGAAAACGAGTTCAACCTTTAAGGTGGTAACCTTTGACTCTTGACTTTGATCTGAACCTAGCCCTTGTGATTCTCATGACATTGTCTGATACATTTTTTCCACCCTACATCCACTCAAAACAAACCTGAAGCCATCCTGAAAAGAAAAAAACAAAACGTGAAATTAATACTTGACAATAAAAACACTGTACGCTTCAAAAAGTCTTCCGTATTCAAAATGTGTAGATTTATGGTTGACCCAACTGAACAAATGTATACCTAAAGTTATGTTAAACATTTGTATGCATGCACATGCGCACTTGTAAACACACATAGACGCACGCATACAGAAAACAATACTTGTTCATATGGGCATAATACCGCTTTATACAACGAACACTGGACACCCGATTTCTGCCTTTTCAGTTACTAAATATTCATTATTCATTTGTTAATACCGGGTGTGTATTCAAAGCTTTGTGTTACGTTCTGTTGTTTATCAACGTAGGTTTAATAATCAGCGGGATATCGAGGCTATTTCTCATATTTTGGTAAGACGGGCTTGTGTGCCCAAATGCGTAATTCTGGCTATTTTCACTTGAAATCACCCAATTTTAAGCTGTGATTTGCCTATGTTTACACACTGCAACGAGAAATACGAACGCCGATATTTTATCTTTTCGAGATGCAGAAAACACCTCATTTGCTGTATCTGGATGATAATAAAGGGTTACAATACCGTTAAGACAAGTGTGACTGAAAGAATTATATCAAAAGACAAAAAAATGTAAAACGTCAACCTGCATGCCATGACAGACTTCCACAGCTCTGCCGTGACCAGGATTCGAACCTGGGTTGTCTCGGCCACAACGAGAAGTACTAACCACTATACGATCACGGCCCGTACTGCAGGTGCGATCGATTGACAACACGTGTAAACCTGGGTTTGGCACGTGGTTTCTATTCATTCCTTTAAAAAACGATTTATCAAAATTATACAGGTATTACGGGCGGGGCGCGCACTGTATCCCCTTTTGAACCAGTCTTACTCTTGTGTTTACACCTTGTAAGATAAAAAGATAAAAAGCGCCCATATAAAAAAGAAGCAGCAATAGAAATAAGGTGATGCAGAGGGTGGCCAGATATCCTGTGGGTTAAGTAATTCTTTCTAAACACTAGATACTTTTTTGTTTCTGATATTGCTATCCAGTGGCTAGAAATTGCTGCTCTCCTTAGGATAATTGTTCAGAGGAAAACAATTTTATCCGATGGAAAGTGCAACTGTTATCCATAGGGTAGCTCTCTCCAGCATTGATGAAACTGGGATAGCGTTTTCTTTTCTTTTTTTCTTTTTTTTTTTTTGCCTATCTCGGACTCGTGACGAGAGCGGTCAGGAAAAGTGACCGATTTGTATGTGCTTAAGAACATTGCCAATTTTGTTAGCATTATTTAGAACAATAGCTTTGTAAGTATTTATCGTAAAGCCACATTTCGTTTTTGATATTGTAGTCGCTGTGAAGAAAACTTCTTGTAACGATTACACGGTAGGCCTATCTAAAATCAACAAAAGATCTCCTGCATGCCATGACAGAAGTCCACAGCTCTGCCGTGACCAGGATTCGAACCTGGGTTGTCTCGGCCACAACGAGAAGTACTAACCACTATACGATCACGGCCCGTACTGCAGGTGAAAACAAAATCAACGGCACGTGTAAACGCGACTTTGATTCGTGGTTGTTATAGCTTTTTAAGTACCAGAATTTGGCATAATAATAACACATAAAATTACGGGCCGCTCACTATACCTGTCCTTTTTTTTCACTAGTCTTACTTTTTTTCTCAATTTGTAAAAAAAATATATAAGGCGTTTCTGTATTCTTATTTGCCGAACTGATAAGAGCTTGCGGGAAAAGTGGCCGATAGGTATAGCTTATGTAAATTTACTGATTCTGTTGGCATGATTTAGATCAATAGATTAATAAGTATTTATCTTAATGCCACATTTCGTTGTTGATATTGTAATATAGTGAACTAAGATTTTTAAGAAAAATCGCTGGCAGGGTTTTTGAGTACTAAATGGTGTCATTAAATTTGCGATGACACGGTGATCGTGGGTGCTCAGGTAAAAGAGAAATTTGAGAACACGATTTTTCAGTTTTTATCCCAAAATCGCAATTGTTACGTTACCCTTTAGATGACATACGTGTAAATGTTAATTAATTTAGTCATTGGAACACTGAAGATTTATCTATTACCCAAAACAATGTATGTAAGGCAGTAAATAAGGAGTCTTGGGCGGAGGGCAACTATGTCCTTGATAATAAAAAGACAAAAGGACTCCTGCATGCCATGACAGAATTTCACAGCTCTGCCGTGACCAGGATTCGAACCTGGGTTGTCTCGGCCACAACGAGAAGTACTAACCACTATACGATCACGGCCTGTACCGCAGGTAGTGGTCACTGCGACAGCACGTGTGAACCTGACTTTGATGCGTGGTATAGTTATTGATTCTTGGCAAAATCGTAGAAGATATATAACAAACGGGACGTGCACTGTGTCCTTTTACTCACCAGTCTTATTATATTATTTACAATGTGTAAAACATATATGCGTCTTAATTGAAAAATATTTTAAAAAGTAGCAGTAACAGAAAGAAAAACTGTTAACCACTATACGATCACAGCCAGTATTGCAGGTAGACATACGTGTTAGACAGTATGCGACTCTCGGTTTTTATTGATTCAAAAATATTAAATTTTGGCAAAAAAATAACATAATAGATTAAGAACGGAACTCGCAGTTCACTTTTCTTACTAGTCTTACTACTCTGTTCCCAATCTGTAAAACATAAAAGATATAGCTGTCGCACCTGCTCTCCAAGTGTAAACTTTGACAAATGTATCGACTCACCCGTATAGAATATGGAACCGATTTCCAGAACTCCACGTTTGGGAGCAATTCTACTCCAGACTTTCCTTTTGCTTTGTAGTTATACGCCACACCGGCTATAAGGTATACAACCACAAGGACCAAGACTCTGGAGAGTACAAGAAAAATGTGAAATTAGAGTCGGTCTGAGCTCAGACCCCCTAAAGAAGTGGGTCCTAGGGTTGAAGTTCGTATGGGTGAGATCGAGGGTCAACCAAAGAAAAAAAATAATAATAAAATAAAACAGATTAAGTGGCGGAAGGGTGTAGAAGCAGAGAGACAGTTTTTTCTTTTCTTTAATCCAGTTACACGGTTAATAACGGTCAGCCCACACATGTAAGTATAAAAAGAAATAAGATATGTTTCGAAAATATGATGAAATAGAAGATAAAGCACCCCATTTCTTAATAATCATAGCCTCGGGAATGAATTATTTTGCATTATTCAACAGACATCATTCTCCGTAATTCTGATTATTACCAGTGCATGGTGTTCACATTTACTTACATGATAATAAGAATTGTCCCGCCGCTTAACCCGCCTCCGCCTAGCGGAGCTCCAGAGAAACAAGCATATTTGGACGTCAGCGTCATATACTATAGGAAAAGCGAAAAGATTAACATAAAAATGACACGTAATTTAAAAAAAAAACTAGACCAGGATCTTTTAAAAAAATAACCCATTCTATATTTTAGACACACTGGTAGCTTCTATGAGTTTGATAAATTAGCCTAAAAACCAGGAATTAATTTCTCTGTTCGTCCAACATCAAAGTAGCAAAGTAGTCTGCACTGTTTCCACTACGCAAAAGATTAGGCTGTCAACAATCAATTTAATGTTGCAATCCACTGTAGTCTCCATAGCGATATACATATGTAGCTAGTCAGCGTGTGTGACGCTCTCGAAGAAACACAGTGACGGAGAGAGTGGATCTCTACTCGGCGAAATAGGAACAGCGTCACTTCTACCAGGGTCGCAGATTGAATTTTCACTTGATATTCACAGTTATGTTTTTGGCTAATTCATGACACGATTCTCTCCTGTGAAGAAGAAGCTGAAGAAAAATGCACATAACTAATCTGGTAGAGGGTAATATTGAGTCCTATCCTAAATGCATACGCATACAAAGTGCACTGTACAGGACGTAAATAGCTTACATCGTATACAGAAGATTAAGAACAATATATACTCACGTAGTTGGTGGGGTTGCTGGTGTCCTCCCCTGACGCTGTGAAGTCGCCCTCTTTATTCTGGTCACACACCAGTTTAACATGGCCCGTCCTGGATATTGGAGGAAAGTGAATTAATTTGTTTACAAATAAATTTATAAATAAATTGTTACATGGAATAAACAGATAAAAAATGTTTTTTTTTTTATTTGTAGATTTATCCATTTGTATATTTACATATTTATTCAGTATGAATCTTTTTCTTTCACTCGTTAAATAATATGCCTATTTCTTTCACCTCACAGTTGAATAAAATAAGATAATTAATGAGACCTACTCATTCACCTATCCAGTCACTCGCTCACTCTCTCACTCATCGTCCATCTGTCCCCTCATCCAGTCAATCATTTATTTATTTATTTATTTATTTATTTATTCATACTGACTTTACCTCGCCGTGCCTGTTGTGTCAGTCGCCGTATAAACTAGTTGTAGCTTGCCGTCGTCTGCTGTGCTGAAGGCGGCGGTGTTCTGACTGCCTAATGGATACCCGTTAGCATAGACGTCCACTTGACACGCCTAATATACATATATAGTTATAAAACAACTTGTTATGGAGTTTTTTTTATCAATTTACCCTTCCTTTTTTCTTTGTCTGATTTGAAAACATGTAACCATTTAACCGACGGCATGTTCCAATGAAAAAGAGTTTCCAAGAATTTTTTTCTTTTCTTCCACTTGTGAAGGGTGCGGGGGCTTGGGATTCTATTTTTAAATAGAATCACAACACATTGACCTTTTTAAGTCTGATTTAAACTTACAAACGCGCTGGTGCAACAACGCAAAAAGCCACCCCACCCCACCCCCACCCGAACTCCATCATCTACACACAGATGGGTGACTGGAATCAGGTACCTGTATGCCAGAAGTCACCACCGCGCTGTAGACGCTGGTACAGTAACACACACCCCCCCCCCCCCCCCCCCCCCCCCCCCCCCCCCCCCCCCCCCCCCCCCCCCCCCCCGCCCC
>NW_019774347.1:410441-468698 GCF_001039355.2 Lingula anatina
CCCCCCCCCCCCCCCCCCCCCCCAAACCCCACAAGTGGGCGACTGGAATCTCTTTACTGCCAATACTCACCGCTACGCTGATACAGCCTCCGGTGGGACCGTCACTACCAGCAAAGTCTGTGCACGGGTTCCAGTTGTACGTGTACGAATCGGTGCCAACTGAACTGAACCTGGGAATGAGTCAATGAATGAATGAATGAATGAATGAGAGATAAGACACCATAAATGGGACGGTCCCGCCCGGCGTTCTTTTTTATAATAATAATAATAATAATAATAATAATAATAATAATAATAATAATAATGGGTTTTATCAGTTTAAATTTTTTACCCCAGTCAAAGACGGATATAACGTTTTTAGTTTTTAGTTTAATCTATATATGCCTGTTTTACAAAAGAACATTAGACTCGTCTGTTTATTGGTAAATTCTAACTGTTAGACCAAGACTTTGGTTCAATTTAATGCAGGGCGATTATGTAATTTTCTACTGAATTAGAACTCGGATCCATGATACATAATTACAAGTGATATTAAACAGTAGCTGCTTCATTCTTGTTATAAAGCAGACACAACATTCCCATTAAAAAAAAGAAAAAGAAAAATCTTAGGTCAAAGTTGTGGTCAGTCACTGTTACCTTCACTTTCGCTTTCACAGCACAGGTAGGCTACATACCATAAGACTGGGAGATAGTTTATCTTTAAAAATGTTTGATTGAAGATAAACTATAAAATGTTCTGGATAAAGCACAGTTACTGACCGGGGAGTTCCATCGCTGTTCGACACCGGGGTCAAGTCCAGTGTTCCCTGGTCATTCTGACAACTGCAGGGTCCGGTCTTCTGGCAGCTTTGTCCGGAGACACCTGACCACAGTAGCGTCACAGCAGCGGTCAGTAATAGGAGTGACTGCCCGCTGACCTCTCTATACAGCGCCATGAAATGCTGAAACCAGGGTGATTGCAAAGCCGTGTCCAGTCTAGTTAAAATTGTGTTATCACGTCCTATAATAACAGAGAGACATCACTGAGACTGATATCTAAATCACTGTTTGCTTGTTTGATAAGTGGTAAGTTTACTTTTAAATATTGTTCACAGAATCATATCATGCTATACAAGTTCCAAAATTGATTGATAGACTTTTATTTCTTTTTTAACCTTGCATTTTAGTTATTTTGTTTTAAATTTGTCCATATATGTCTTTTAATATTCCTTTATTCTTATTCACTAGTAGTTTAATTCAACTATGATGCAAAGAATGTGTTTATCCAATTCTCTGGTTGCAAATTTGATAATAATACCCGAGTAGTCGTCAGTAGGCTCTGGTTTAACGATGCTGATTGCAATAAAGTCTTCGTAATGCAATTTTTTGATGTGGAACTCCTACCTGAAATTAATCGAAGGACAAATTAGATCAGGATAAGGGGGGAACAGGTTCAGGTGATATTTTTGTAATGTCACCCTGTTACTCCTCTCCCCCTTCATTATTTTAACCAGGATGCGTCGGCAAAAAGCAGCTTAACTCACAAAGCCAAAGTGTACAGATAACAAAGCAGTCTGAAGACTCCATGACTAAAGGCTCTTGACTTACTGTTGTCTTGTTTTGGTCGGTCTGCCAGGTCAGAAATGAACTTGGAAGATAATCACGTCAGATACTGACATACGTCTCGTCATGTGACGATAACAACTTTAAATCACAGACGCCGAAGTGAGGATGTTCCACGTGACACTGACCATAGGTGTAAATAAGTGCAGAAATGGCCTTATGACCACGAACTAAAATAACCAATAATGTAAAACAATTTAAGAAAGACAACAGGACTCACGTCGCTTTAAGTGTTGTCTTATCGACTTCACTGGTATAATTGTCACATGAATATGATCATCCTTGTCTTCGTTATCACAAGAACCCAACTCTGTATGTTGGACTAACGAGGCCGAGCAGAAGCCGTCTAGTCTTTATAAGTAACATATTAGAATGTTCTAGTGGCTGTAAAGTTTACGACGCAGGGCTGTTCTTTATTTGTGCCATCTAGGCAGCAAGATAACACCTTCACGTGACATGCAGTACCTCAGCACGAGTGTGATTGGAACAAACAAGATGTCCCTTTGGCAGTTGGCTTTTCTGTACCTCCCTAAATGAGTTTAGCAGATAAAAGGTAATTTAGAGAAACTATTTATATTAACACACGGTAACGCGATGAACAAAGTCAAATTTTTTTCACTTTCAAACGTTTTCATCAGACCTGCCTCGAGTCCTCCCCTCTCCCAACATCACGCATGGCGTAGTTAAACCTGATCCTTCTTTGCCCTTTTCTTATCCCAACGGTCAACAATCAAATATTTGATTAAGCAGCAATTGACCCTTCACCTTTTAAGAAAATAAAACGACATCAGGGAACGCATTTACAAAATTGTTCTTTTATTTTTGAGTTTAGGTATTCGAGTTCACAAGTGCGTTTTTTTTTTCAATAAACCGTATCGGACAACTTTTCATGCCTCTTGTATAATTAAAACAACCAATATCTCCGTCTCTCGCTATGTACAATTTCTATTTAGTTTTTTTTCTGTATTTTAAGTTGCTTAAACACAGTGGGAAACTTCTCCGACATGCTTCCTTTTTTATGAAACACACTGCCATACCATTGCTGAACAACGTCTTCTCACTTCGATGATAAAACGATTTCTTTGAAGTTGTATACCACAAATGACTTCTAACAATATATAAAGGCCACAAAAATGAAGAGGAAACAAATGAAAGGTTCCCGACAATGGCATACATATCAAATCACACAAACTTATGTATTGTCATAACATAAATCGTGAAACTATTTGTATGTAATTCGTCCTTCTGCCTCCAAATATAACGGGATACGATCCCGATACCTTGCTTTAAATGAGACGCTGTTACATAGTTTACGTCATAATTGGCTAATTGTACTTGCAACAATGTCACACTGTTGCTGACAGCATTCAACTTCATTTTTTAAAGGCCACGCGACCTGGTGATGAATCTAGGCCCACTTCTTACAGTAGCCATATTAATGGCACTTTATTTTCCAAAGATTTTCTGTCAGTTCTTTTCGACAAATACTTTCAGTTTAATGTGGTACTCTGCCATTTTCAGCATTAGTCTTTCCAGAAAAGCCATCTCCTTTTAATAATACTGTTATTTTCCACTCGGTGTTTCCCATTTTCTTTTGTGCACATTTTGGGGTCTCTTGGGGCACTTTCATAGAGTGCTCACATTTCTGACGGCCCGAGGCCAGTTATAACCTACATAAATGAGCCCCATTTTTTGCACGTTGGACCCAAACGACACCCACGTTCTAACTGTCGCGAAAGTTCTACAAAGACAAGATTGGTTTCGCGCCATTTACTTCAACCTCTTCTTTTTACTGTCCTTGCCGCGGGGGCTGCCACTGTCATGGCGTCTCTTCTTGCTGGGCGTCCCTTTACTGGGCGACGATTTACTGGAGGAGCCGCCTTTGCCCTTGCTGCTGCTACCACTCTTGTGGTGGTGACTCGAGCTGCTGGATTTGTGCGGAGATTTGCCGCTGCTCTTTCGGCTCGATGATTTGTGACTGCTATGGCGACTGCTGTGGCTTTTCCGGCTGCCGCGTCCTTCCTCCTCTTGCTCGTATTCCCTGTCGGCTGCAAGACGAACGCCATGGATATGATTAATAATAATTGAGAAAATAGTCAATAAGTATTAATAAAACTATGGAAAAATGTCAAACTTGGTATCAAATTTAAATTGGGAAGTCAAAGTCAAGGGACTCAGGGCACCGGAAAAAAATATAATTTCTAAGATCTGGCAAAGTTACAACTGATAATGTTACAAACGTTAAAATGAATTCAGATAGTTATCTGCAAGGTGTGTAAATTTCCAAAACAGATATCACATCTGCAAGCATCTTCAAATACACAAAATCAATTTCCTTATAAGACATATGCGGGTGCTATTAATGCTATATGAAGAGACCATATGTATTCAAAAGTCCATCAAATAAATGAGGTATGTCTGCAGGCCCCCCTCTCTCACCTTGTCTGGCCTCCTCTTCCAGCTCATCCCAATCTTTACCACTCTCCTCACTCGATCCCATCTCCTCCTCATCTGGAAGCAGGAACAGAAAATGTTTAGTGTTCAATATGACATCTAGTGCTCTGTAACTGTTTATTCTTGTCATTTTTAACATATGTCAAAACTTATCAAGATCATTCTTGATAATTCAAATCAAATTAAATTCAGCTATAAAATTCAGTAAACAACGTAAAATACTTGCATACCTTGACACATATGTTCCATAAGCACCGGAAGGTACCGTAAGATATTCCCCCCAAGTGCAATATATGAACCCCCCACCAAAAGCTCCATACACCTAAACAAGCATTTTACCTAGCACATATTTTACAGGTCATTTTGCTACTTTGAAAATAACACTCAGTCACAAACACAGTGACAAATAAATACTGACCCTTTACATTCAAATGCCACACCCACCAAGTACATCAACAGTCTGTTTCACATCACCATATTCCAGTACCTGATTCATCCTCCTCCTCATCATCACTCCAGTTACTTTCCTCACTGTATTCACTCTCACTGATCACCCCCCCCCCCCACCCCAATCCCCCAGAACACTAAGATGGAGTCTGTATCACATGACCATATTCCAGTACCTGATTCATCCTCCTCCTCATCACTCCAGTTACTTTCCTCGCTGTATTCGCTCTCACTGCTCTCCTCCACCTCTTCGCTGTCAGACGGCTGGAATTCATCATCGTCTTCTTCCTCTTCCTCCTCATCTTCTTCCTAATACACGGATATAAAATGTCATTTATAATAACTAGTAACAAGTTGCCTGTTTTCTCCCTTCCACTGCTAACAGTTAGCCAGAAAGGGATGCTTCAAAGGTTATGTGAAGTTGGTAGCATGTCTGAGAACATGTATTTGTGCAAATATGAAATAAGCAAATCTTGAAAAAAAAAAAAAAAAAAAAAGTAGAGATTGAAAGTTTGGGTTTTCCAGTTGAGATGACCTATCTGGGTATGACATACATCTGTGAGCTGATTACAGAAAGCTCACAACAGATCATACAACCGAACACTACACATCATATCTTTTCAAAAATCAACTTTTATTAAATGAGAATTGAAAACTCTAGTCAAGACTGCCCGTCTCTGAAATTTCATTCTTACGTCACTCTCAGGCTCCAAAAACACCCATCCGCCATTATCAAAGAACCCCTCAGAGTCGTCCGTGATGGTCTTCATGATCTTGGTCCAGTTTAAACTTTGAATGCCTTCTGTGTAGTGGATGTCACAGGAGCTGGAAGACAATGTGGGTTAGGTGTGATTTTGGCACAAAGTACTGGTGGTTAGGTGACCCAGGAAGACAATGTATAGTATTCTAGAGTGTTTGGGTGTGATTTCAATCCTCTCAAAGCGTAAATATTAAATTTGCAAAGATGAAAGCAAACCATGTAAGAAAATCTGGAAGACATTTATCTATAAATGTGACACATTTCATGTTATTTTCAAATACAATTGATTACTATGTCATCTCTCTATGTACGTAAAATCACCAATGACATAAGTTTAGTTCAAAAGGGTTTTTAAAAGTAAATATATATGAAAACCAGTAGCCTCACTTGAGCCAGTCCTTGACATGATCTAGTTGGTTCATGGGCACCGAGTTCACCATGGCAATCTTCTTGTGGTAGTCCTTAAACACAAACACCATGTCGAAGTTCTTCAGATGAAACTGGACACGCTCAAAGTGGACCAGCTCGACCTCGTCCAGGGTGATAACAAAGGGGGGCTGAAATTTTAAAAGAAAAAAATTTGAAAGATGTATTAAATATCAGTGTGCTACATTGATAACATTTGTGTTCAATGAAGACAAATATACTGTTTTATCTCTGTCTTCATTTGTGCCAAACATTATATTGAAAACAGTCAGAATTTTTTCAAATGGGATTTTCTCCCCACATATAATTAAGATTTTCAATCCTTCTTGGCAGATTTCAAAAATCTAACATCATTATCAGCACCATCATCATGATCCTCAACAGTGATACACTTTTTTCTAGAATTTTTTTTCTAGAGTTCCCACTCACCCACTCTGTCAGGTTAACTAAACACCCACTCGTGGGCTGTAGTAGCACTGTACTCCTATACGGGACGCCAAAGAAGCCCAGCTCACGGAATGGGACGTCAAACTCCACCTCTCCCTTGGTCATATTCTCCACCTTCTCACAGAAAGCCTTGAAGGCTGCTTTCAGCTTCTGGCGCATTTCTCTTTCAGCCTGCAGAACAACGGCTATACATTAAATATATTCAGTTTTAGCATTTATTTCAACCTTCATTTAAAAAATTTTGAAAGCAGCTATCAACTTCTGCCTCACCCCTCGTTCAGCTTTGCTAAAAGCAGCAGTTCTATAACAATTTTAAATTTGCAACATGCAGATCTATAACACCGTGTGACACTGGACATTTTTATTTGTCAGGTAGATCGCTAACTTACCTGCTCTGCATGAAGATCATCTCTGTCATGCATGTGTTGGTGTTTGCCCAAATCTGTCGTTATCTCTCCCACCTCCGTAAAAAACTGCACATCATTGTGCTTCTTTTTGCCAAACATGATGGCATGCTGGAACAGGGAAAACAAACATTAACATCTTTCAAATTTCTCATTCCCCCCACCCTTTATATAACAAACTAGGATCTTAAGACTTTCTTTTAACTTCAAACTGATTTTCCTCACTGATACATCACCTTTAACTGACCTTGTCAAATACCAGTTCTTACCTTTAAGTTAAAATGCAGCATGGTGATCATTTCACCATCACAAGGCTGGAAAAAGGCGTGCTTGATATTGTTGTACAGAATGTCAACTTTGTCTCCTCTCACTGATGTGAAACGGAAACCTAGAATTGAAAGAAAACAAAAATTTTTGTAAACTGAACGTATATGATGATACAGTCACATGAAGTTGTTAAATTTGACACATTTTTAAAGTCAATCACAAGAGAGAGAGAGAGAGAGAGAGAGAGAGAGAGAGAGAGAGAGAGAGAGAGACAGAAGAAGGGGGATCTAAGACCCAATTGTTCTCACCATTTGTGTGTGCCTCCAGAGTGCCAGATATTCTTTTAGAAACAATATTTGGTCGGATGTACAGATCTTTTAATCTCGGGTTTCCACGGTTAGGATTTATAACAAGGGTGTCTTGTTTGACTATACCCTGGAAACAAAACAAAACAAAAACCTGCAACTTGTGTCAAAGTTATAATACCTGTTATGTCCTGTAGCAGACAGTTTTCTGGCCCACTCTTGACTTGATAAACAAACCAGAAATCCAACAATTAAAATATGCTGAATTTCTATCAAAACACAAGAATGCAAACCTCCAGGATCTTCAGGATTGAAGCTCCATTGTAAGTAATTGTTTGCAAAGTTCTGAATCACAAACATATGGTCCCATCTCTATTTGCTCTTGAATTTCTTCTACTTTTCAGCTTCCAAATGATAATTTGTATACCTCTTCTCTTTCTTCTGTTTCACAAATTACAGTTCTTTTCTTATCATTACAATGGATCATGAATTCTAATCAAATTTTATTTCTTTTTTACTTTTCAAATTCTTCTCCTTTTAGAGCCTTTGCCATAACTATATTCTTCACCATTCCACCTGATACTTATTAATTGAACCATACGGTTCTTTCCAGCAAACCTAACAAATTTCTCACCTCTCTCTCCCTCTCTTCTGCTTCCCTTGTTCTGAATTTCTTCTGGACCTCTTTAATAAGTCTGAATGCTGTGTTGAGATTTGTTGAGGGTGCGGAGATTTCGCCAGGCTCTTTGGCATTTGAACTTCGATAAGTTCTGTAATTAAAGAATTGCAGTATTAGAAATTATGTTCTTTACAAAGACTTGCAGGATGCAAAGGCACCCAGAGTTGCAATGTATTGAAAACTGTATATTAAGGACTCCTATATTACTTTTAATTACAGTGTCAGATAATAGTAGGGTAGAGATACTTTCTGTCACCTAAGGAAGCTGACTATGGACTTATTTCTGATCAAAACAGTAGAATGAAGAGAGGCATCCAAACTTTCATAAGTTGGATTCAACTATATATATATTTTTTTTACTGAAAACCACAGAACTTTTAGAAAAAAAGATTTTTTGAGAAAACACAGCATGGTGACACGGGAATTCATTACTTACATTTCCTTCAAGAAAGTGGCGTCAGGCTGTGGAAATGCTGGCCCTTCGTTTCTTCCCAGGGAGGCTCCAGGATGGAAAAAGTTGACTCTAAGGTAAGTGTAGTCCCCTTCTACAGACTGGCTTATGTTCTAATCGAGTATAGAAAAGGGAAAATATTTCACACATATGAACCAATCATTTGAATTAATCATTTTATTCTTTATTATTATTATTATTATTATTATTATTATTATGAGCAAATGTTTTTTGGTGTGGGGGAGGGAGGCGAGGGCTTGCCTTACATCCTAATCTTCTTACATAAAACCAAATGGTGTGCATCAAGTTTCACAAAATGTCTGATGTTTCATTGTTCCAACTTAAAAAAACAACTTAGATTCCATAGCAGGTAATGAAAATACAGTACCATGAGTGCTCACCACCCAAAGTCATTATTAACTCACCTTAATCATGGAGATGTGGAAAGGTGTAGACACACCAAATACTGGCAGGATAATGGTTTCATATTTCCTATCTAGAAAGAAGAAAAAAGAAAACAAAATCAAATTAAGATGAAATGACCTAGAAAACTGTTCTATAAAACAAATGACCAGGGGCATCCACTACTTCACACAATAAGTGTTCTTTTTAATCAAATGTTCATCATCGAAAACTCACACGCTACAACTGCACCCTCACCTTTTGAACTTATTAATGAAATGAAAGCAACATACTTTGAACAGGCAGTGTGCCTGTACGCATGTGCACCCATGCATGTGTGCTGTGCATGCATATGTGCATGCATGTTCATATCACTCGTCCAATCAAATGGAAATTATATACTTACACCTACTTGATTAGAAAGTAAACTTACCAACAAATATTTTAAGTTCTTTTAATTCTGGCTCCCGTGGCATCTGGGACACATTTTTGTAGGAGACATTGGACTTCTTTGCTCTGAAATGTTAAAGCAGTTGCCATATTAACATCATCATCATCATCATCATCATTTCTGACCTTCTGTGGCACCTTTTCGTGAACTCTCTCCAACAAATCCCGTCCAGGTTACAAAACAAATTTTGGACCCTACTTACTTGACCTCGGTGTCCCCTCTCTTCAGCCCCTTCAGCCTCTCTTTGGCTTCTCGGTTAATCTTCTCCGCCAACTCTTTTTGGTGGGAGACGCGCTTCTCCTCTGCCGTCTGGTCAGTCTGGAAATATGGATTTGTTACACATTACTTTATTTTGTCAGTGATAGGTAATAGCATCTGTAAGGTCAACATGACCCCAAATTACTACAGATGCACAACCACATCTGATGCAGTGTATGAACATAAATGAACATCATATAATTTATTATGTCACTCCCTGGTGACTTGCTCAGTGTAGTGTAGTTTTTTTCCTAGGAGAACAAAAACTGGCATAGCAGCAGCTTCCAGAATTTTTTTGTTTATAGTAAAGGCATAAATGTCTTTCTTGCCATAGTTTCTTTTATATTCCTGAATAAATTAAACAGCAGTAGCCAGTGAAGAACTTGCGCCTGTATTTCTGTCGATTCTATAGTCCTTGCATGCTACATCCTTAAAATACAAAACCTGTGAAACTGAAATATTTTTCCTCATATTCTTATAAAGAAACTAAAGAACCATTTACCAAAGTCTCTTTCATTAAAACTATATCTACCAAAAGAACAAGCCTGTAGCCCAACACTTACCCTCAACCTACTCTCTATCACAGCTGTCCTCCTCCCACGTCCCAGCATGTCTGGCTTCACCTCTTCCTCTTCTTCCTCCTCCTCTTCCTCATCATTCTCATCCTGCAAACACATGCAGAATTTGTACCTCAAGCTAACAAATAACTGATTCATTAAGTCATGCTATTATGTTCCAGGCTTCACATACATTTATTCTCAACCAGTGCAGAATTTTTCTATCGTGATTTGTTTAGGGCAACTTGGAAAAAAAACTTCACTGACTAAGAAAGAGATTTTTCAACAGGATTCTAGGCTCAGAAATTAGCAGAAATTGTTCAGTATTAACGAGACTGTAGTCTGGACTAACCTTAAGGAAAATGGCACAATGTTTCACTCTTTTCTTCAGATTTGTAATAACAGCTGCACCCTGGCCCTAAATTAAAAAAAAAAATAAATAAATAGACAAATAAATAAAATAAAAAGAAACAAATAAATAACAATCATTGACAACTCTTTTTCTCAATGAAATCAGTGTAGCCAAAAATGATCCATCTCCACATTTTCAATTCTTATATTTTTCATACCCTGTTGATAAAAATGCTTCATAAAATTCTTCAACATAATTTCCATTTCATTAATAACTCCAGTTATGATTTTTCAATTTCATTATTTATTTTTATTACTTCATAGTGTTTACACACCTCTGCCACATGCACTGTATCCCCTACAAACAAGGCGTACGTTTTTCCTTGGTCATCTTTGGCGCCCTTGTTTGTCAGTCCGGCAAACCCAACGTTTACATTAAATACCATGCCTGGAAAACAAAATGGGCCAATGGTAGACATGATATTTGGATGTAAATTAAAAAATTAGGAAGATATGTTTTCATGGTCTTATGGCGAGGCCTCATGTCTACATATACACTTGCAACATTGCACACCATAGTTGGTAAACAAAAGAGGGAAGTATATAACCTCTGTAGAGATTTACAGGTGACTAGTTGCACAATTGAATTAGATTTGTATCATCTTTTGTAGATATCTGTATCAGTGGCTGTCCATTTCTACTTTCTGATAATGTTACAATGACAACACTCTTACCTTTCTTGGCTTTGACGGTTGTCTTTGGTCCAATCAACATAGATCCCTCTCTGAATTCAATCCCCATACCAAAACTAGAATTTCAAAAACAGACATCATGACTTTTATCCTCTTGTATTTCTATTTACTTAGTTGAATGATTTTTCTTTACAATTTCTTTAAGAAGTATTTGTATGTAACAACATGAAGTCTGTACATTGGAGTGTCAGTATGTGGGTAATTAATATGGTTCACCTACACTTACCCCACTGATTTGGTCATTTTCTCCAGGAGGTCTGGTTTTTCTTTCTTAACCAAGTCTACTGCAGTTTGAAATACATCACTTAGTTTAACTCCTGCAATAAAAAGAATGCATGTCATAGAGGTTTTTTTTCAGATAATTTCTTTGTTTGAGCACCAGCACAAGACCAGCCAACACTGACAACAAATAAAAGACACAAATTAAGAAATAATGGCCCGATGGCCTGTGACTGGATTCTGAGGGTCCCTTTAAGCAAAAAATTGACTAGGAAAAAAAACAGGTTTCAAATTTAAATCAGATATTAAAAATCATCTACAATATGTACTACAATTTACACTTAATCTCAACTACAGTCACATCCACCAACACAATGGCCAGCTGTCACATCTACCACACTCACCATCTCTCAGTTTATCAATGATGGCCTCTTCCACTTTCAGTAGGAAGTTATAGTTCTCCTGCATCTCCTCCGTGGGGTCCACCATGATGGTGCGGACAATATTGGAGCAGTACGACTTATACCTGACCCCCAGAGCAATGGTGATGGCTCCAAAGTGGATGTTATTTTTGTCACTGAAATAATCACAGTATTAAGTAATAGTTAATCACAAGAGGAAGGCTGAACATGTTTTAACTATGGTTTTAAATTCTTCTGTTATTTGGGGGCCAACGATTAAAGAAAGAGGTATGTTTTATGGACAGACATTAGGTGCTTTCAGAAAATTAATTATGTAAATTCCTGTATGTTTGGAAAGGACCATCTTGTTAATGAAGAAAAGATGCTGCACAACCTCCATCCTGTAAGGAAATGGCCATCTTCTTTGACCAGTGCTTTGACAGAACCACTCTAAGAGTTTCACCTTCTCTTTCCTTAAACACTAATGGGGCCTAAATATTCATAACTCTTTTCTTAGAAAAATAACAGAGGTCTATATATGATATTTTTGAGCAGCCATTAAGTAACTTTCTGAGTGGCCATATTAAAAATGATTATTGTAAATGACAATGCCATACTCCCATGTTCCACTCACCTCACCACACTAAACTTGAGATTATAGTTGCCTCCACTCTGTATGATAGCTGGGTAGCACATGTCTAACTGGGCAGCGTCTACCCCTGTAATATACTTCTTATTCTGGAGAGCTTCTTCTACTCCATCGGCAAGCTTGGCGTGCTTGACTCGCTGAAAAATAATAGACATAAAAAGCTAGTATGAGCCCTATTAAAAAAGAAACCGAGATATACCTGTAAAGGTGTACAATGGAGCACAGAGATATTCAGAGTTACAAATGACACCATATCTTTTCATTACAACACTTTCGATAAATGCTGTGATGTAGCATTCTGTAGTTAATCTGATCCATCTGCGAGCTCAGCAGGGTGGACTCATTAAACATAACTGTTAAAAGCATTTTCCATTTCCTTCTTTAATCTAAAGAGCTTTTCCACTCCAAAGTGATATTTAACAAATTTTTGGGAAAAAAATCAATCAGTTCATAATGTAATCCCACCTTGTCAGCATCAATGATTTCCATGAGTTGCTCCTTCAGATACTTGTTATAGACATCCATGGTGACTTGAGCTGCTTTCTGAATCACTTTCATCTCATTCTCTTCCTTTGGGGCCATCACATAGGCCAGAGAGGCACTCAGGTCAACCTGAATATAAAAATATATATCAGACAAAAATTATTTAGACCCACATCTACACTCAGTTCATCAAAGTAGTGTGCAACATAAATACTGGTCCATGCCACACGCCTATAAAATTGGACCCGAATAATAAATTTTGTTAATTTATTCAGTCACTGCCCACTATATGTTCATGAAATTCTTAGACCTTAAGAGGAATGCATTAATTTGTGTTATATCTGGCACAGTCAAAGTGCCTACAACAATCTAGACTTGCTAAGTAAAACTAACTCGACTTTTTGAAAAAATTAGTAAAATATTGTACATTTGTTCAGCAAACTGGTCACTATATGTGTTTGACATTATAAGACCCCAAGAAGATTTTTTTTTGCATCTGACAAGTGCTTAAGTGCTAAGTAAAGCCGACTTCCAACTTGTCTGAACTAATTCCCAGCATTACCTTCTCAAAGCTCTCCTTTCCCAGAACTGCTCTCCAGGACTCTGAGAACTCTCCAGGAAACTTGTCTTTACTGAACTCTCCAACATGCTTTCCCTAGAATTTTTATTGTAACAGATTATGTTAAAGAGACAACAATCTTATTTTCAACATAATTCAAATTCTACACTGAAACAAAGTTTTTCTTTTAAATATCCAAATAGGGATTAAATGTATTCACCTGCAAACGTTGTGGAAAATCAAGATTAAAACTGAAGATATATGCCAATTGCTTTACAGCCCGACTATGTAAAATATTTATTATCGTAAAATCACAACTAGAAAGTTAAATGGGCAAACACTAAATGGAAAAGACAAATGTTATGTATTAAAAGTACCTTACCTTCTTGCTTTCTTTAATGGCTGAGATCAGTTTGACAAAGTTTGCCTTGTCTTTATCACCCTGTAAAGATTGCATTACAGATTTCTTTTTTGCCTTTCAGAATGCAAAATAAATTTCTCAATACCCATTCTGGTAAAAAAAAAAATGAAAAAATTGAATCATCCTCTCACAATATATTAAAAGGTTTACTATCAATTTAATTTATATTTGTAAAATAGGAAAGTATGATAAAGCCAATTTCTGACCTTCTCTCTTGTAAGGAGATGAACCGGGGGCACATTCTCAGCATTTTCCTTGCCATTCTCAATCTGTTTCAGGAACTCGATCTTCTTCTTACTGGCCAGGAAGTAGATGCCACCCTCTGTCAGAACCATGACAGTGTCCGTCAACTCGTAACCTAGCAACCAGGTCTTAAAAGGAAGAAGATACGTTCACATCAAATAGTTACCCTGCAGACCAATTTCATTCTGTGATTCAAGTTTTAAAAAAAAACACGTCGATCAAATTTTTAAAGGTTCAAATATAAGTTTATGGACCATCTTAGTGTGCTTTTCCCCATTTAATATTATCTAAAATGATTAAAATATGACATTATGAACATAAGCAGTTGTACACTATCTTTCATGCCAGTAATTTGAAAGTAAAATAATAAGAGCACTGGGAAAATACATCACGAGGGTCAATGACTCATGTGTTAATTTTTACCTGTAAAGATATGGACTTGGCATACACAACATCTTCATCAGTTCCCACCACTGTGACAATGGCATCCACTTTATGGAGGGCATCATCTTCTGGGGCATTCTGGAAAATAGCGAGAAAATTGTATACTGAACATGATGAGATTTGCACCAAAGTCAATTTCATATTAACTAAAAGTTAAACAATGCACTCTCTTTTAAATTGTCATTCCATACAACAATTGCTTTATGTTCAGATATGGTACCTATTATTATCTGATTGATTTGATGCTGATGGAAGGGAAATGCATTAGTAACTCAGCAATGAGGTCAAAGAGGACGTTCATGTTTCCAAAAATTTCAATAATAAATATTTCGCATCGAATCTATATGTGTTAACAGCGGAGGACCTGCTTGGCATAGACATGATGGGGGATTGAGTGATTTGGGTGTATGTCAACAGACTGTAGACAAACCACAGAGTCCTCTAGATGGGTCCAATCCAGTATAGTTTTTTTTTTTTTTTTTTTTTTTTTTTTTTTAGGAAAGAGTTTATGAAAATTTTTGTTTTTCCTTGACGAGGGTAGAAGCATTTGTGTTGTTTGTTGTGTAGTTATTAACCAGGTTAATGGAGTTATAGGCATCTGACGGGTATTCTGCATGTAATAGACAGATTACTGGCAAAATGTTCAAGGTCATTTGTATTTTTTCACATGGCAATCCACATTAAACCATAAAATTTATAAAAGGCCAGATGTATGTAATGACATTTTACGCACTTCCCTTAGCTTTGCATAAATAAAAGCACATGCGCATTCACCGGCTTAAAACAAAACATGCATACAGCTTTACATTTTTATTTAGAAAACCAATTGGCATATTTACCTGCCATGCTGTGTACAATCTCTTCATCCGCCGAAGGAAAACATCCCTGTCCACCGACAAACTAGGCATTTTGATGAAAACCCTCTTGGATCACATCAAATGGCGCTGCAGCATCAAAATGGCGGGAGTTTTGGACACGATATGACGTCACGGATAAAGCCGAAAACTTTTTGCAACAAATTTTTTGATTGGTTAGATATTTCAATATGGCTGTATGTGTTGCAGTCATCTCCAAAGAGGTGAGTTTTTTTAAACATTTGTTACTTACATAAAGCTGTTGCATATTCAACGAAACATTTTACTTGGGTTGTCGTACATCAGGGGGAAATAGGAAGAAATATTTTTTTAGAATTGTATTTTATTACAAGCATATGAAAGGGGAATCCCTCCCCTTTTGTAGTAACCCGCCCCCCCCCCCCCACACACATACACATTTTACAAATATAAACACCCGTTGCACATAGACATGAATATATTGCGGATTAATTTATTTTACTTGTCCTCATTTTTCTGAAGTATTGATGGATATCAGTAATAAAAGATTAAGTTGATATAAAATTAACTTTATACTGTACTGTATGTTATTTTCATTTCAGAATTTCCCACTCTTCATCAAGACCATACCAACAGAGAATGAACTGAAGTTCTTCTACACAGTGCATACATCACTGGATGTGGTTGAGGAAAAGATTTCCAATGTGGGGAAAAACGTGAATGATATGAGAGAATTGTACCTGGGCTTACTCTACCCTACTGAGGACTATAAAGTGTATCCTTGTGTAGTGCTGAATATTTATAACTACTGGTGGATAAAGGATATATCAAATGAAATGAAAAATGTTTAAAAAAAGAGGAGCAGTTGTTTGTGTCCCTGTAGCCCTCACTTGTAATTTGTATTATTTTTCTCATTAGACCTGTGATAATACTTCTGTGGGCCCCAGATATTACTTGCATTTCCTTTTGGTTTGGGATAGGGACTTGGACTGCATCTCAGAGATTTAGATCGATCCATCTGGATCCACCTAACTCCCTGGGGGTTCATGCTAAATTGCTGTCAGCTAAGCGCACTATAGTTAATTACCCCCTTACAGCTTTTAGTAGGCAGGGCAGACATTTAAGCCTGTTAAGCTGACACCAATTTAGTAAGACTCCCCAGGGGGATAGGTCGATCTAAAATCTATGGGAATGCAGTCTTAGTCCACCATTTTGTTGTGGAGAGGGATGGGTTCCAGGGGGTACAATACCTTGTCAACATTGACATCCTTTGCTCCAGAAATTTGTATGAACACAATTATCAGCAGAAAAACTACCAATATTGTCGCTTTGAAACTGCAGGAATCTCAGATTTACCTTAACTTGGTGCCAGTTATGGTTATGTGACGAATACCAAAGTCAAGTTTGTGATTGTTGTTGAGTCTTCCAACACAAACCTCAGAGATAATGAAATTAGAGGGGTAATTTGATCATTTTTGACATACTTTCCTCATCATGTTTATCACATGAATTTATCATATATTTGAATGTAGAGATTTTTTCATAGTAGTACCTTTCTGTTACTAAAAATGTCACCTTGTATTTAAAAACCTTATTTTATCTTGACTATAAAGTTTATAAATTGTACCAGTACTCACCTGTGCATACATATTTATACATGCACATGTATATGTACTGCAGGGATGCAAACATACTTGCATGTATACACAGAGATAAATACTATTTTTCTGTTTTGATAGATGTTCAGGCGACTTCACAATGCCTACGTGGACATGATGTGCAATCCATTTTATACTCCAGGGGAAAATATTTCATCAAAGTAAGTTATGAGGAAAACCAGCAATTTACGGGATGTTTGACAATAGGAGACCGTATTGGTTTAACGTATTTTAATATTTTAACATATTTAAAACTTTGTTAAAGTAGTTTTGATTGCACCCCATTTTCCCTCCCCCCCCCACACCCCTCCAACTTTGTTACCCTCTGTGGTCCAGCCCTCAGATTTTCAATGAGGGAAGACTGACTACTTGTTCTCAATAGACATTTAATCATAGTTATTTTTATTATTTCATTTCAGACCATTTGAGCGGATAGTCGACTCCATGCTTGTTCAGGATTAACATTTCTCTAAAAATTCAGACCATCCAGGATAAAACTGTAAAATTTCATAACAAAGAGTGTACAAAATTATCATCACCATTATGTTTATTCATTTGCTCTGTTGCTGCAAAAAAAGTTTCAAAGGAACCAAGATGAAATTAACTATAAAAATTTCAGAACAAAGTGTGCAGCAAATGATCATAATCATAATGCTTATTCATTCCTAGTCGGTCAGATTGTCCTGAGGGCAGTTGAATCCCAGACTTGTGGATTGTATGAGGGGAATATTACGTACCGGGGTCTAAAAATGAATAAATTGATCATTTTTACCATGGGAAGAAATCTATACTTGCACCAGGGATGGCAATGCCCACTTTTCCCTTCAACCATCTTAATGATCACAATGCACATAAATGACTAGAAATTACCATCAAATCAATCTTTTAGGCTCCAGGAAGAAACATTGCCATTTAAGATGACAGAAGAAAGCCATTTTCAACATTATCATTGTACATTGTTCTTTGTTATTATCATCCAGTATCATCCCTGTATTAAATGTTAAATGTGTTTTTCAATATCTACTGTTACATTTTATTGTCACAAAGATCTAAAAATAATCCAGAAACCGAGGTACAAACTCAATACTTTTATTGTATCCATTATTGCAGATTCAGTTGAGAAACGAAGGCATTTGAGGCATGTGTTGCTCTTTGCAAGACTAGGCATCTTTTAAAGCAACTTCTGTGTGATTGCAAGATATACAGCTTCCTCATATTGTAAGAATATATACTAACGTCCAACATCACCTTTTTAATGACGAGTTAAGAATTATCCTTCTCACTTATCTTCTAACATTGTGGTCTTATTGACTGTCACGTTAAGTTGTGACATCTCGATCATCCTTGAAAAATAAGAAGTGTCCCTTTGTCCACGTTTGATAATGGGATTCACTGAAATACTAAGAACATGTCGTACACCACTAGGAAAAACAGATCTCTATGAAGTCCCCTTTTATTCAGATAATGCAGATCATGATACTACAGTTCTTCATAATATAATTCATAATGGATAATGTTTCAGGGGGACAAGCACGTCTCAGAAAAAAACTTATAAGTGAGATCAAAATGTCACAATGACTGGAATACAGGCAATATAAATTGATAAATATTAAATAGTGCAATGAAAATGCATTTATTCTAGTTATCACTACACATTCCAATCTGTTGTTTATATCATAAAAATTTCAACTAAAAATTGCATTATAAACTTTAATTTATACTGAAACCATTTTCAAATCTAAAATGACTATGATATTTTATATTTTAAGAGCATCAGAAAGCCCAGCTGTCAGGCGATAATGAATTGTAAATATTGGAACAATGTCATGTACTGCAATAATATAAATGAAGGTGTATCTGAGAAAATGTCAACTAATGCCTGTACACCAAAACTGTCTTGCAAGTATAAATAAATAACAATATTGGGAAAGACAAGTGCTTCTCTATCGATGAAATTTCCTATTGCTCACTGCAGCACAAACTAGGTGCCACTGCATTGAATTAGGCATGAATATTCCTTAATGGATTTTTTTTCATTAAAATGCATCTATAAGATATAATAATGCACCATATTTCACTTTCTTGTCTCACACACCTGTATCTATCATGCTCAGATCTTTACATCTCTACCAGGCATTTAATTTTCTAACACGTTAAATATACCAAGATGCACTATTCTGTTCCTCTTGACACAAACAGTGGCGCACCTAGTGAGTGTTACAGAAACTGTCCTGTGATAATATCCTTCACTGATGTTACTTCAAATCAAGTGTGTTGACTTTGCATTACGACCTTTCAACTGCAAGGTATGGTAAAATATTCCAATATTATATTAAAAAATGCTCCAAAATATCCACTCGTTCGCATTATTTTACAGAGAAGGAAATTAAGTCAACATCATACGTTGTTGCTCCCATAATGAACAATATTTGACCAATAATATGGCATACAATGGTATATATCTAATGGTATTACAGTCAACATGGTATGAAAATAGGGTGCAGCTTTTTGATGAACACAGTAGCGTAGGTATCTACACAGCTCATGACATAGTATATGATGAGAGAAATCCATTGCTGTCAGGGAATACATCTTGAAAGCAATACTTAGACAATTTTCCCCCTGTAAAATTCACAGTTAAAATTCAGCCTCTGCATTAAATTGAAGTGTACTGACATTATCACACTTAAAAATGATTCCTTCCTCGCATATCATTTTATATGTGTTTTATATGGGTAAGTCACACAAATTGTTACATCAGAAACTGACCATAATTGTCCCTTCAACAACTGTCTGTGTTGTGAAGCAAGGAATTGCCCATACTTGACTATTTGATCCACAAGTCAAAAAGTAGGAACTGTCTGTATTTGACACACAGATGTGTGCACCAGAAACTGCCCATACTGGATTTTTTTCCTTTAAAAACTGGATTTTAATCTTGATCCTTTCGCTAGTTCTCCTAATACTAGGTTGTGGTTATTCTACAAACTTGTAGTCAGCCTCTGCCATGTCTATAGCCCAGGCAAATTTCTCTCGTTGGGTTTTGTTGTAGACCTTCTCAATGGGGACATCCCACTTCTTACACCTGAAACCAAAAACAGAACACCAAAATGAAATATTTTGTCAATAAAAAAATGTATATAACTATTTAAATAAATATATGTACCCAAATACCAAAATTTATGTAACTTTTACCTTTAAATTAAAGAAAAAGAGTCATAACTTACAATTGATCAAAAACAATTATTATTTAGTAAGCTAAAGAACATTTTGAAATTTCTAAAAAAACAAATCTTGTATATATAGCTTGCAATTTCACGTCACATTCAGAACCATTGAAAAAAAAAATCAAAATGAAAACTTCGAATCCTGACATCAGTCACAATCCTGAAAACTTTCACTCATGCAGTTATGCTCATTTGCTTACTTTCCTTCAATTACTAGGGAAAAAATGCTGCAACTCTGATTCTGACTTGTAATAAATCAAATGCATATCTTTACAAGCCGCAATGAAGTAGTAGCTGCATACTGGAAAAGTGAAGAACACAAAACACCTACCAGGCTACAGAAATTCTTGGATCCAGGTAGTTCAACTTGGAGGTGCCGAGGGCGATTTCTTTATTCTCGTCCTTGTCAGTCAACTGTACCTCCAGTTTGACGAGCTGCTCTTCTAACCTGGCCAAGGCCTTCTTCTTACGCTCTAGAACACTGTTAGAGAAAACGAGAGAATTACATCGCTGACTACCTGATGTATACAACAGGGTTGTGAACAGCAAATTTCAGGCTTGATGCAGAACACCTTTAAAGGGGCAGAAATACATTTGTTGTTAAGTTAAGTTAATACCTTTGAAATTAAGTTAATAACGTGTCAAAGTGGAGCACATCTTTATTGAGATGCATGCCAAGCATTATTTCCTGCAGGCCCCAATTTAAAAAGTCTGGTTAAAAATTCATATTCATACTGGCCAACAGTGGCATTGAATACTTCGTCTTCTTCAATAGGAAAAAATGCTCACCCTTTCTTGGACTCGGACTTGGATGCCTTGTAATCACTCTTTGCATCCTTCACTGCCTTCTTTGCTTCTTTAATGGTGTCCTTCTTGGCTTCAATCTATAAAGATAGTCAACATGTTTTGCTTGAATTAGATATCACAATTATTATAATTATTCTGACTGCAGGCTAGCAAAGCTTGAATAGAGAACATCATGTTTAATATGATAACGTTGCAAGCAGATTGAAACCTAATTTTAATATCAAATATGCTATCGTTAAATTTTAAAAGTACATTCATAATGTTTCAAAAGACTTGCCAGTGAGAGATTATAGCTTGAAGTGTGAGTGCAGAATGTTTGAAAAAAAAAAGCAAAAACAGCTGCCTCTTTTGAGAATAAAGAGAGCAGCCTGACAACGTTTGTATTGGGAGGGTAGAACAGTTCCATTTTAGCACTTTTTTAGGTGTGATCTTTGAACGCAATGGCTGAGTCACCAGTGACTTTGCCTCACCTTGCTCTTCATGTTCTCCATCTGTTTATCAAAATTCTTGGGTGCAGCACGTTGATGGTTGCACAGCACGGCTACGGCACGGTTTGCACGATTGTAGGCCAACAGCTTGGCTGCGATTGGATCTTCAGCTGTAAGCAATTTGTGGAACAAAACTATGTAAAATAGCTAGTCAAAACTAAATATCAATAACAAACAATTCTGGAAAATTTCAACAATAACACTAATACCATGCTGGCATAGAAATTTAAATATTAATATTAAATTTTATTTTCTGTGAAATCCATAAAAAAATTGCAAACAATAATACTGCACATTCTTATTTGCTTCAGCCAAAATTAACAATTTCTGGGATGAGACTTTTTTTTTTTTGGCTCCCAAAAAGTTGGAAATCTGCCAATTGTTGGATAAATCCCATGCCTGCAATTTTCAGTACTTAAACTGTCCAAATGAGCTCAATTCGTACACTTTTCTAAAACCTCCCATGACCTTACCGTTAGTGAGCAGGTCCAGCTGTTCTTGCAGAGTTCTGGAGGCGTTATATGTCCTGAACACCTTGGCTGTCAACCCGTCCATCAGCTCCTGGAGATGCTTGTTTAAAATGCTTGTCTGGAAGAGATTTAAGGGTAAAAAATTACATGTATTACTAAGTTCATTAACTCAAGTATACACCATTTAAATCACTTATTACAAAATAAAGATTACCGTAGTTTCATAATACCAAACTGCACAATACTTTCTCCTTTTACTGCTGCAGTAAGACAAAGAAACACTAGCCACCATGTTATCTTAAGTCAGTATTATATGAAAGCTAATGCAATAAATTGAAAACTGGTAGGTCAGTGGCGTTGATTTTGTGACATGTAGATTAATATGGCTTCTCTCTCATAAAAAGAAAGAAAATTCCCATGTGCACAACCAAACAGAGCAAGTCAATTAACTTACATTAAGTCTATCAAAGAGATCGTCTCCATCAGCCTTATTCTGCATGAACAACTGCAGGTTCTTGAACACGCGTTTCTCCACAGCAACCTTGTTGGTGTAGCGGATGGAATCTTTACCAAGAAAGTCAAACTCAACAACGTTTTCCTGCCCTCCGTCCGTCTCGTGCAGCTTGATGTGCTCTACACGCAGTGAACAACAGCCCACGGTATCAGCCTGGTCTTCATCTTTCTCATTACCAGCTCTCAAGGCAAGCTGGAAATATTAGAGATTTGAGATCTGCTTCACAATATCTGCTTCAGTGAACTCAAGCCTGTAAACAGCAAAGTTTTTATATGAAGAGAAGCATTCTTCTTTTTATCCTTATCACCTGGTTTCAGGGCAAGCTGCTCAAACAAAATAACATAAAAGAAATTATTATACTTTATAACGGGCCTTGATTAGAATACACTTTTCAGAACAAACTTTTCACTAAATTATGCAAACTTTCCACTAAAGAAACCCACCATGTAGTGTATGTAAATTCACCTCTTTAAGAATGGCAGTTTTCTCATCCCTTTTAATACAAAATCTGCTTCCAAATGTTGCTGCAATTTATTGGGCACAAAAGAATCATACCTTATCAATGAAGTAGAGAGCTACAGATCTTTGTCGTATCCTCATCTCCTTGGATTTAAAGTCCTCCCTGTAGTTGGCTCTTATCCTGTCTACCAACTTGTGGAGCTTTCTGGCAGTTTCGTATTTCTGCCAATCTTTTTCTCCCTGAACGCAAAGAGGAAAACATAATATTATAACAAAATACATATAATATGTCACATAGTTATAAATATCTGATGTCCACTTCATTTAACTCACGTCAAAATAACCAGGTGTTACTGATTTTAATTTTTTATTGCAAGACAAAATTATGCATAGCAAAATGGAAAACTATGTAAAAATATAGACATTTTCATTTCTGTATATACACTTCTAAGGATAAAAAGCCAAATGATGAAATTTGCCAAATTAAGTTCTGTCAAAATTCCCTTCTAAGTTATCATCTAATGAAAGGCTTTTAATTCTCAGAACTGTCTCAATCAGCAAAGTTTGTCAACACTAATAAATCAGCAGTCTAACATGTTTCAACATCATTTTGAGACAGCCTTTTCTCTTTTTTTTTTACAGAACACAATGTACTACACAAGGAAATCGCACCAATCATATATCACATTACAAATTGAAATCCAAAACTATTGGTCAAGAGCAGACAAATCAAATTTAATGTCACAAAATCAACGCAACTGACCTGTACAACCAGTCATACACTGTTAACTTACCATGACAATGCTGATAGTTTGTAGAAATGAAATTTCTTTTTATTTTGCCCAAATCTGATTTTAAACCAAAACAATATGTAAATGTTCACCTTAATCTTGGAGCTGGGGTTTAACATCACATATTTGTTCTGTCCCTGTATATTCTCCGTCCAGGTTGCCAACCATGTCACCTGCAAGAACAACCAAGATTTTTAAAAAATAAATTTGTCATACTTTCTTGAAAACTTAATGCAAATAAGGTTTATTTCAGAAGAAAGATTCAATTTCTCAATCAGTAAAATTTGTTATCATATAAAAATCAGCAGCCTAACATGTTAAAACATCATAATGAGACTTGAAAAAAAAAATGACAAAAGCTTTGTCTTACTATGTTGTAGAACATTTTACTGATAAATGTGAATTATGTAGATTATTTTCACTACAATGGGATTCAGTCACATTCTTTTTCCCAAAATAAATAAATAAATAAAATAACTACTTACAGTATTGTCATGGCGGACCTCCTTCCATTTGTGTCCAGCAGGGGGCTCTGGGATGTTTGAATCTCTGGAAAAAGACAAAAATTGTGAAATGTTGTGTGGGTTAATATTTGTCTGAATAAACTCCACTGAAACATACCCATGGGGTATAGTATTCTTTCTTCTTTTTTATCAGAAAATTTGAATATTTGAGGTGCAACAACTTACTTGCTACAGTTGATGGTCACATCCTCGGGCATTATTCTTTTTTTCAGCATTCCTTGTTTTGGATGTTCCCCTCTACCACGGAACAAACCAGGCGGTTCAATCCTGAAGTTGCCAATCTTCTGTCTGTACCCATCCATTGTGCAGAAGCCATATTCTTCTTGAAGCTTAGCATTTTCTTCTTTGATTTTCTGAAAATCACGTTAGTGACCTGGCATTCAATTTAATTTCAAACCTTTTTTTCAAATACTTCATAAGTAATTCTTAGAAGCATAGTTATTATGGGTTTTCTGAATAACAAGATGCTGTGAAATAATACAAAATTTTTTGGCATATTATAATAGTTTTAAAGCATCACCTGCACAAATTTAGAGAAGTATCAAACAATTTTAGAAATATAAGAACAGCAATAACTGATCCAATAATTTCCCATGACATTATCTACTGCTTTTCTGCTTACATTTTTCTGTTCTTTGGACATATTCTTCCTCTCTTCTGATTTCATCTTGTAATATGCATCAAATTCCTTGAAGTTGCATTTTTTCAGGTCAGTAATAATAGGCCTTTCCTCTGAAGTCATTACCTGGAGAGAAAAATTAAATATATATAAAATAATTGAGAAATATATACATAAAGTACAATGTACTGTATGTCTGCAAAATATCCAAAAATACAATAAACTTGAGAATTTCAGAGTAAAATTGATGACATTAATAATGATCAAGCAGCAAAGGAACATACATAGATACAAATCCACAGAAAAAGATTTAATGGCATTTAGGCGTGTTACAGCTTTAACCAACCTTCCTCCAGTCCTTAAAGAAATTCTTATTAAATATTTCTTTGGTTGTGTAGTCATGGTCCAGCATCCTGCCATAGAATCCTGCCACTTCTTCTGCTTCCTCACTCAATTTCATCTTTTTACCTGGAACAACATCAAGGGAATTCAATGACTCACTTAAATGAAATGAAACAAAGGCATGGTTATAGTTTGACCTTTGCACAACCCCACAATATTCTATTCTGTATACAGTTTGGCTGTATTATATTTCAGTACTCTTAGCAATCAATTTTAGATTAACATTTTATTTTGTGGCCAATAAGTCAAAGTAAATTGTGTAATAATTCTCACTTTGTTTCAGCATTAATAAAAGTTTCCTTAAAGGGATAATAACTCTTCGTTTTGGCCAAAAAATGAATTTTCCTGGAGTAAACAACAATTTTCCCATACTTACCAATAGTTAATGAATCCATTTTTACATTCAAAGTTAGTCCCTGGTTTTTTTCTAAAAAGTTTGGTTTTTTGTTAAAATCTCTTAAGAGATTATAACAGAGCATAGCCATCAATGGAGGTCACGTGGTCTGAAGACAAGCTCGGATATCAGAATAATAGCTTTAACTGCTGTTTTTTGTCGTAAAACAGAATATATTATATTTCTATGAGTTATTCACAATGTTTTTATTGTGAAATATAGACCTCTTACAAAGAGTTATTATCCCTTTAACCGGCCGAATATCCAAATATCAATCAACCTACATACTTGTTTGTCCAATTACTCCATTAATGCATTCATATATACTACACAATATAGGGGATATAGAATCATGGTTGGTAAATAAATTGCATCAGCTGGCAAGAACCACAACAACATGGACGGTCACAGGTAACCTGAATTTCTATAGACACTTGGCATGTGAATCCCTCAATTAAAAGTGGAAAGCAAGGAAAAGAGAATTTTGAAGCTGTGCATGATATAACACTTCTCTGTCTTGGAGTGACCATAGTGTATTCTGTCTACATAACAGCAGCAAGTCACACTGTATATGTACCCATGTCTTACCATTGTAGTAAAAGTTAACACTATCTGGCACTCTCTCATACTTGGGAGCAAATACAGGTCCTTTGTGTTCCAGAAATTTCCACTTGACGCCATCATCGCGCTTTTCCTCCTCCCACCTGTGGTGTATGATGAAATGTGTCAATAAATTATCAACATAAGGATTAATCAAACCAATCACCCAATCCAAAATAGCAGGGGTCTGAGAGCAGTTAAACATATATGCTGTTAAGAAAATTATTTCTAAGAGCTGTATGGTTTCCATCAAAATACTTTTGGATTCAAAAATTGAAATTGAAAAATTATAACTCTCACCACTTCCAAGTCTGTACATTTTCTTCCTCCTTCTTTTTCTTTTTTGGTGTAGTCTCCACACCAGGTTTCGTCTTGGTTTTCGTTTTCTTCTTGTCTTTAGCATCTTTTTTCCTCTTGGCCTAAAACAAGGTTGAATTTGACATTTTAAGGTTGATTGGTATATGATATGGACAAGTATCACTTTGACAAAAAGTTTATACACCCCTGCAAAAATTTTATATTTGCAGATATATATGGTGCTTGAATCAACAAAACATCAATATAACAGCTAGACTATAAATTAAAAATAAGAATATCTCGTAAAATTAATTGCGTCATAAAACCTACACACCTTTGGCTATTTGTTTTTCTTTCAAAAGCCGAAACTCATTAAGAAGAGTCAAGCTAATATTTATTATGCTACAGGGAAAGCTACAAATTAAACGTTCATGTTCTGTTCATTTCATGTGAAAATGGAAGTTTCACTGGAAGGTCTTCAGATGCCAAAGATAATCAATAGTTCTGTTACAGAAAGACATGTAGAATGCTGATAAATACCTGGCTGAAAATCAGACTTACCAAAGGCATATCATCTTCAGAATCATCAGCTTTCCTCTTGACGGCTTTCTTCTCCTCCTTCTTCACTTTCTTGACTTTGTCCATCCTTGAAGACAATGGCTCATCGTCGTCGTCAGACTCTGGTAGGGGTCGTTTGTCTTTTTTCACAGGAGACTCTTTTTTCACTAATTCTTTCCTTGAGGACTAAAAAAATTACAATGAAAAAATTATTAAGAAGCCTGCAGGATAATAATACAGCTTAAAGCGAAAAAATACATATGAAAATTCACAGTTACACATCTCTCAAGCTTACACAAATTCATTCATTTAAAGAAAAATAAACACATGTACCCGTCTTGATGTGAGATGGGGACAACCTTTTTAGGATGATGATCCAGCAACTCACTTTGATTACTGTCCTACAGAGAATAACTAACCAGGTCTCAGGTAAAATAAGGATATCGATTCCAACTGACACACTCATTAAAATTCTTGAATTTTGTGCAACTCAACAAAAATGTATTTCAAAGATTTGTTAGTGCAAACCCTGTTGTTGTTGTTGTTGTTGTCGTCTTTTTCCTTTTCAGAAGACTTTGTTAAAAGAGAGATCACAGCTGACTTACCAGAGGCATATCATCATCGCTGTCCTCGACCTTCACCTGAGAAGTCGAGGGTTCTTTCTTGATCTTCGAGGGTGACAGTGGCTCCACCTTTGGTGCATCTCCACTTTCAGGTTCTTTCTTTATAAAAACGTCCTTCTTCTCTGCAGAGTGAGAAGAGGAACTTTTGTGTTTGTCTTTGTCCCTGTTTTCTTTATCTCTATGCTTTTCTTTCATCTTGTCTTTATTCTTGCTTTCACTGGATCCAGCGTCATCTTTAGACTTTGAACTCGAACTGCTGGAATGTTCTTTCAGCCTATCATGGGATGAGCTACTGCAATGACAATATAACTTTATTAATTTTTTTTTAAATTATTAATTTAACTTTTGAATTGTTTCTATTTTACTATTTCTTTTTCTTTTAGAAGCCATCGGAGGTTTCTTTCATCTTGCTCCCAGCATATTTGACAAGTTATCACCCTTGAAAATTTTCTATGCAATATTCAACTTGTCTTATCTAGGCACACTGGAACTTAAACAATTTCAGAAATGCAGAATCGAATGCCGGATTACCTATGCTTGTCTTTAGATGAACTAGAGGATGATGAACTTGAAGGCTTAGTGGGGTCCTTTGGTTTAGAAGAACTTGAAGAGCTTCCTTCCTTGGGTTTTGATGAACTAGAACTGCCATCTTTAGGTTTGGATGAGGATGAAGATGAGCCGTGTTTGGACGAGCTTGAACTGCTCCCCTCTTTATGCTTGTCCTTACTAGAGGAGCTACTATGTTTGTCCTTGTCCCTGTGTTTTTCTTTATCCTTGTCCCTGTGTTTGTCCTTATCCTTATCCCTGGGTTTATCCTTATCCCTGTGCTTGTCCTTCTCTCTGTGTTTATCTTTCTCTCTATGCTTGTCCTTTTCTCTCTGTTTGTCCTTTTCCCTGTGCTTGTCCTTGCTGGCATCCCCATTCTCCTTACTGTTACATTTTAATTACAGTTTAATTTCCAAATAATTATAATAATATTCATTTGCATTTAAAAGTTGGATGGTACATATTAAATTGTAGTGAAATGGAAATTCTAAGGATAATATACCAGACATTAAAACATTTTCTAAAATACATTTAAAAGAAATATAACTGAATTACAAACTGTGAAGCACACTAGGTATTATCAAAAAGTTTAAACTTTCATTTCACAATCAATTTTATATTAAACATATCATTAATTTACAATGTAACATCATAAATTAAAATGATCAAAATTAATATATTTTATATTTTTGAGCAGGAAATATAACAGAGTCACAATGTGCTGTTTACTATTAGGTAATAGAATTAGGAATCAGTTACATGCCATACTTATTACACGCACAACTGAAGAGTTCATTACCACAATAACATATTACTGAAGGTGTTTTTATGTTGAGAATCAAACCAGTGAATATAATTTCCAGACATTTTACCTTTTGCTCTCACGATGAATGTTATTGACCTGGGGTCTCTCATCTCCAATGCCATTGGTCATAGGCATTCTGTCCACTCCATTTTGAGAGCCATCTGGAATTAAACAAATTTCAATTATTTTTTTCTTGTCATTGTTCCACAAAACATGCATCACTCTAAGCTCTAGTTGTTTTTGAAGTCATATTTAGGTTTTGTGCAACACAACATTTATTTTTCAAGTTCTTGGCAGCATTACACTTTTCGTTAGCCACTCTGAAATTGTGTCTTGTTTCTCAGCAGATTTTTATCATTTTTTATTTATTTATTTATTTTATTTATTTATTTATTTATTTATTTTTTTTTTTNATTGCTTAGTAAAAACTACTGCACCAAGGATTTACACTTACCCAAGTGTCTAATTCATGACCCAAATACCTGTGGTTTGTTTTTTTAAGTACCAATTTGCTTTCATCTCCTTTGTAATGAACATTCAAATGCATTTATCTCAATCTTGGTCAATGCCATTTAATTTAAATTAAATTTATTGAAAGATTAAAATATTGCTGTTTACCAATCCAACGAAAGTATTTTCTCATTCTTGTTTCATATAACGTACTTGCTGTGGACATAAAAGCGGACTCAGCAAAATGTGAACAGAATGAAATAAATATTACATAAATTCAATTGGTCTAAGAAAGAATTTTTTTCATCCAGACAACAGAAAGTCTGTAACATTACCATGTTCAAATGAATGTAGATAACCTATATTCTTGGCTATAAAATTTCAACAGTGGAAAATGTTCAAAAAGAATTCATTTTGTCTTAGGAAAAGTAGTTGACATCATTCCACATGTAAATGGTTTCCAACTGTGTAAATGCATTTTTCTTAACTGCTTAATTTAAATGTATTGATGACATTTATAATAAATCCTTCTCTTCCCTTCTTACTCTACTTAAAAGAGAAGTGACTGATTTGAAAACAGTCCACAATGTTGCAAAAATGTTTACACATTTCATTTTTTAAATGAAAAATAGATTTCCTTTCATATCTTTCACAAATTTATAATTTTTATAATCTGTACTTAGTGAGTGAAAATTTTGCTTAATATTCAAGTCTGGCTCCATGTTCACAGATAATGTCCATTTGAAATGCTTCACACTAGGCCCATGAATAATCAACTAATTTGTAAAACATAATTATTACTACACTTCAAATCAAACAGGTGTGCCTTAAGGCATATCTATTCAAAATACCATTTATGAGACGAAATAAAGCAGTGTATTAATCCATTTTTCGGACTTAAAACATTTTCTTATTCTCAGGCCACTAACACAATGAAAATACATGCCTGCAGCCGGCTGCGCCACGGGTCCATCAGCTGATTGGGGCTGGAAAGAAAAGTACGCAATTTCATACATTTATATCCCCAGTTTAATTCATACCTCTGCCAGACTTACAGTTCAAGTATTCTTAATTACAACAACGCTGCGTCAATTAGTTCCGTTCGTTACGAACCCCATCCCTTCGACGGGACTTAGAAATTTTCGGCCATTTTTTCCGTTCGTCAGGAAATTAGAGATTTTCAAATAATGAAACATCCACATAGTTGACTATGATCTAACACATTTACACTCTCCAATTAAAGATCAGCAATAAATCAATGAATTATTAGCTCACCTTGACTGGTTGAGCCCCTAGATCACCGCTACCGCCTTCCATTTTTAGAAGAATTTTCACTAATCGTCAGTATGGCGGCCACTGGTGAAATAGACAAAGTCCCGATTTTACCTCATTTGCCATGCGCGGAATGCCCGGATGAATATGATAATTAGGCCTATGACGTCACGCATTGACGTGCAACAGGTGCCCGTCTTCGCTAACACAATGAGCAATGGAATGTGTGCTTTAGCATTCACAACGTGGTGGATATTTAAAATAACTTTATTTGTCATATAAAAAGACGAACAATTTCAAAAACAATGAGTGGCAATTATAATTACATTACACTTTCTTATTACTCACGTGCCCAACATTTTTTATGAAACAGATTTCAACTTCAACTTCCAAATATTTCAAAGTATTAATGAATACTGTATGAATACAAGCACTAGTTTATAAAAGCTTATCTCGTTTCTTTAAATATCTTAACCTCGTGCTTATGACAGCCAGGCTTCTTTATTTTTTCAACTTTCTAGAAAATTATCATTCAATAAAGATTTAATAACTTCCAAAATTAGTTCTTTACAGTTTCTTGCTGCAGAAAAGACGAATCGAGCATTTGATGTTTGCATTCAATACCACTTTGAAATACTCCCAATCACTCAAAGGCCGATTTCTACCAGGCATTGTGACAGCAACTGGCTAACTAATTAACTTTCTTTCAAATTTCTTTAAAGCTTTTTAAATATAATGAAAAAAGTGGACATACTTCTTGATATTAAACTATTGGCATAAAGATAAAAAAAACTAATTTCTAAGAAGACAAACCTTTGCAATTTAAAAAAAGACATTGAAAACCTGCAAAGATAGAAGTCTGCAGATATGTTTATGAGAATTGAAGTCCACATAACTTAATGATAGATATAAAAAATAAGAACTATAATAAGTGAACTCACACTATATTAATGTCAACTTAAGTTGATGAAAATTATAGTTTGGCAGAATAGAGATAAAGAAAATTGAATGGTAATTTCCCATCTTATCAATGTTGTGACTTCAACTTCTGCTCAATTCCAACATAACTTGGACTCGACTCAATCAAAACCTTGTACAGTAGCAAGCCTAGTATATATGATCATTATTTCCAAAAAAAAAAAAATAATAAATAAATAAATAAAATCAAGTTCTGTGACATATAATAAATTAGTTAGTATTAGCAGTCATATTAACATTCAAAAAGCTTTTGACCAAATCCCAAAGCAGCCTTGACTGATAAATGTACGAACTAAGATTTCAGTGAGCTCTCTCTCGTGTTACAGGGTGTTGTATTACAGGCAATTCCAGTTGCATAACCTGGACAGCTGCTACACAACAATAATTCTTATAAGAGAATAAAGTGATCCAAGAAAAAAACTCAGTGGTTCTTTGTTTAGAGGTAACAACAGGAATTCTACTTACAAAAGAACAACCTTAAAACATCAAGATCCATCATGCTACATTGACAACAGAGTGGACTTCTATTTTAATCTCCACTCCACTTTTAAACAAGTGACATACATATCAGACCATCCTTTAATAACAGTCACTTTTCATTCAATCTTGCACACATGTCAGAACCAAATTAATTTACATAAAGTCATCCAACTTCACTAAATCCTGTCCCTGGGGATGCTACATGCCATCACCTCAATCTCTTTGCAGGAAGTGTCTTATTCCAATTTCCTCATTTACACTAAGAGTTCCTTTCCCTCCACTTTGTTTCACAATTAATTTTGTTAATACATATTTATATATTTATAAGGTCTTCATATGAAGAAGTCTGTAAGTAACACTATACCCTTGGGGTGGGTTGAACATGCATGTCTGCGTTTTCTCTAATCCAAGGGTGCGTTAATACTTCGTTCAGAGGCAATCTTTTTTGTGGGTCATGGCGAAGGAGCTGCAAAAGGAAGAGTGCACATTTAGAAAATATCAAACTACAACATCAGTTTACACCAGTTCCAAACACGAGATAGTTGACTAAAATCTTGAAATCTGGAAAATGACTGAAAATCATTGACCATTAATCTTATGATGTTTAATGAACTCAAACAAACAAAAAAAGAAAGTACTTCCAGGATTTTCAACTTACTTTTGATATTAAATCTCTAGCCCCATCAGAGACATGGGACGGGAACCGGAGTTCAACCTTGGATATCCTACGGTACGTCTCTGTGTGTCCCTCAGCCTCGAACGGAGGCTTGCCGACCAGAAACTCGTAGCAAAGCACACCCAAACTCCAAAGGTCTACTTTCTCGTCATGCATCTTTCCTTCTATCATCTCAGGAGGAAGATAATCCAGCGTCCCACAGAGTGTAGCACGCCTATAAACAAATCAAATGGGAATATGATCACATATTGGGATATTGCCAGTAATAGGATCAATGGACAGAAAGGATATCAGTGATTCATGGATTAATTTGGGCACATTTTCAGGATAATTATAATAATAATAATACCATACAAACAGTTCACATGTGAAATCACTGGATCATTTTTTTTCCTTCTGTATCAGGAAAACTGGTCCATATCTGCTTTCAAAAAAGTTGCTAACACACAGGTCAATTGTGAACACTGAAACTGTCATTTTAAATTAGAGGGATGAAAGTAAGTCCACAGTATTGTACCAAAATAAGAATGATTAGTATTAAGCACAAGTGTAAATATCTGCATCTACATCTATTTAAGAGTGCTTTAGGCGATTTCTCAGAAATGAATCCCCAGTCTCTAACCCAGTGGTGTGCAACGGCTTAGAGATTATGATGCTAAGTGAGGATTTGAACTGACCCCCACATTCAAAATCTATTTCAAAACCTATGGAAGGGCTTACCTGGATGATGGTGCATGCACTGACCAGCCAAAATCTGCTATTTTTAGGTCTCCTTTGAGGCCCAGTAGAAGGTTTTCTGGTTTGATGTCCCTGTGGATCACTTTCTTGGCATGACAGTACCTCAAGGCATCTGCCAGCTGGCTTATATACTGGAAACGAAAAAGAACTTACAAAATGACAATAAAGATTATGTGAATAACAACCATGTTATATTTATCATTTCATGAGGAATATTATTCTGGTGCGCACATGGATGCGCATACACCAGGTTGGCACTGGCATGTAAATTCTTTTCCAAAAAAAGCTGAAGATGATATACTTTGTATTTTAGAAAATTTGAAAAATATTAACATCATACAGAAATGTATGAAAATTAACAAAAAAGAAATTAATTATTTTCCAGTTATGAATTTTACACATTACATCTCCTTACAGTTGCTGTTCTTTTATCATCAAATCTCTGATTTTTCTGTAGTTCTTTGTAGAGCTCTCCTCTTGGTGCATACTCAAGGATAAGGTAGACTCTGGTTTCATCATAGAAATACCCATATAACCGCAATATGTTGATGTGTCTGGAAAGACAAAGCAGTAATTTTAGGCATGTACTTTTTCTTTCTTATTTTTATATGGTATGGTATTTATTCTAAAATTTTAACACTTCAATTAGAACAATACCTTATAATTGCAAGAATTATTATTTTTTAAATTTCTCAAAAAAAAAAAAAAATAAATAAATAAATAAATAAATAAAGAAAAAAAAAGAAAAAAATAATAATAATAAAAATTAAAAAAAAAAAAAAAAGCATGATATGAATGAATTTGAATTTAGCATTTCTTAAAATCACATTTTCATATACGTAATGAGCAAAAAAAAAAAAATCCAGGGTTCAGGACATAAAAGCTGATGATAATACAAGTGTGTTGGAAAAAAGAGAAGGTGTGTCATTCAGTTAAGCTGACTGCACTCAGCAGGAGTCCCCACAGAGCCAGATCGACCTACATAGACCAATGGTGTCTATGGGAATGGGATCTAAGCTCACATACCTCAAGTGGGACTGAATTTCAATCTCCCTCCTTAGCTGATGTTCAACTCCTGCCTTTTGGAGCTGGGATTTAAATAAAACCTGATAGGGGAAAAACAAATGGTGAATATCTAAAATTAATAACACAATAGTGCAATCCAAGACATACTATGACTATATATCCATCTTTCCTCATTTCAGTAACCAAAAATTTATACAATGGATTCTCTTTTTGTCTTTTTCCCACTTAATAATAGACTGTATTTAAGTCTTTTTTAGATAAAGCTGCTTTTACTTTTGTTTCTTAAATCAACTGTAACTGTACTATGTTACATGTTCTTTAAAAAACAAAGTTGCAGGCCTAAACTTGCATTACATTCAGAGTAAAAAATTCTGCAACAGGAAAATCATATGACAACTTTCCCTTTTGTTATATTCAATTCAACCTAGTACATACTTTTAATGCCACAATAAATTTGCTTTTCTTCTCTCGAGCCAAGTAAACATTGCCAAATTTTCCTTTGCCAAGTGGGCGCCCTATGTCAAAGTCAGCAAGTGCCCACTTCTTTCCTCTGAAAAAAGACATGAAACTTTAGTTTAGAACAACAGACATTTTTTCCACAGTTTAAAAAATATCTTCATTTCAAATTATAATCTTTAAGAAGAAGAAGAATATATAAACAAATTCTATTGTAAAAATAAGTGAGAAAATTTACTTTGCTGATAGAATACAGGGAAGATGGAAACAACACAGGTTCAATAATATTAAGTTTTAAAATGGTCAAATTGAAAGGGGGGGAGGTCATGTGAATGAAATCAAGGGGGCTGAAGTCAGATTGAAAAAAAAATCAATAAAAATTTGTAAATATTATTTCATCGAGTACAAACTATTCCCTTTTTAACCGTACAAGAACAAGACATGGCATCCTTTTGTTGATTAACCCCACATAATCCCACTCACCCCTCCTGTTTATTGGCCTCCCCTTGGGCAGCTGGCTTCTGCTGTACATTCTGTGGCACAGTTCTCAGCACTCTCTTGGGTTCCATGTCAGGAACGGAATTTGTCTGGAAGAGAAGTTGGGAAGATAATAAAAGACAGAACAGACATTCAAAAAGTATACAGTCAGGATACATCCAACACCACTTTGAAAATTTAATCGAATGTATTTATTTTGCATTTTCTATGAAATTTAAGGTTTGACTGTCATTGAATGTTTGGGTTATGTCAAAAACTATGCCCTTATCCCTCTATAACTGGACAAGACAGATTTAAAAGTACATTTACATTACATTACATTACAGGATGTGCAATTAAACAGTCTACTTCTACTTAATTTTTTCAATAGTAAAAATGACTCTTGAAGCAGACTTCATCAAATCTCATTTGGTCCTAACTCATGCAGCTGGCAGGATCATGCTAGCACGTGGTGACAGTCTGCGCAGGATGTCTCCCAGGGCTTTGTCCCACGGGTGTTGATAGTTGCCACTGTTGGTATCTCAGGTCAATGTGTTTGCTGCAGGTGGCCTATTCAATCCCCTAGTGAGCAACCCACGCAAACTGTCACAACGTGACACTGACACCAGTGACAACCCAACCTCAGTCCACCCAAAGAAGGCCTTGTGATAAGGTCCAAACAATGTTCAACTCCATCTCCATCTACTAGCAAGTTAATAAATAACCGGTTGAATCAAAACAGTAACAATTTTTCTTTTAATTCTGCCTGAATGAAAAGCAACTCATCAGTATTCACCTTCGCAGTATGAGTTGTGTTCTCTTTCCCATCAAAGTGAGGTCTAATCTGTAACAAGGATTGCAAAAATATCATGCAAACAAACTTCCACGTGCAGGTGTAGTATCGTGTTCACTCAAGGCACAAAACAAATCAACAGTGTCCAAATCTCATTTGGTCCTAGTAACAATTCTTTACTGTGAGTCCTAAACTTAAGATAACCTCTCTCTAGTGTACCCTCTCTACTCGACACAAGCAGGACCATTTCCAATACACTTTTGATTCATCTGAGCTTAGTGTGAACAGGTGCTATCAGTGATTAGTATTACTTTCACATGCAATTTACAACTATGTACTAAAATGGCAAACTCTTTAACAGACATGAACAACTTCAACACAAATATTGATATTCTAAATGCAAAAAAAACTAGTGCAAAAGGGGTGTATAACAGGACAGCTTTTGCCTGCCACAATGGGGGTGGGGTGTTGATTTGAGGCATTTGAGAACAATTCAAACAGGAGAAATGTTGTTTATGACCATGAAACAAAAATATGTAAATTTCCTTACTATGTGAAAACACTTACTGTTACATCTTCACAACATATGAAAATTGATTATCATATTTTCTGGTACCATTTGTTGTTCATGTTCTGTTTATTGCCACATATATTTATCAAGTAAAAATCAGTTTAAAACCAACCAGTAAACAAAGGATGTGCAAAATCAACAGTGTTCAAAAAGTGTGATGATTTGAATTAATGTGAAGATATCTACAAAGCCAAATAAGCAGACAGTAAGACTAACAGAAGTGTTGTCAAAAAATTGAAATTCTAATACATCTCTTTATCAATGACAATGTTGTAACAAAGAAAAAAACTGAACAAAAACAGATTCCATTGAAAAGGAAATAAAAGTGCAGCAGTGTTGGCAGCCCTTCAAATGCATTAAATCTAACAAAATTTACATAAATTGCCTCTTTAGTCCCGCTTCATCTAAATGTCAATATTCAAAACCTACCGGCGCAGCCATGATCAAGCTTCTATAATTCTAGCAACCACACCACTCTTGAACTGCACTCAACATCAAACCCTGCCATTAAATACCATTTAATAGACATCATTAGTTCAAACAGTGATTGATTATAAATAATTATTTTCTTAATTAACGTTAGGTGTGAAACAAACAGGGATACTAGTACGATCATTTGATATATATCAATCAGTTGAGCGAGCCGCCGGTCTCTCTAAATCATTTAACATTTTAAAAAGCTCTCTTGTAAGTTTGATTGATTGAAAATTTGAAAAATTAATACAATATCAAATTTGGATATTGAAACAATACTAGTACATAAAATGAACTCTAAATTAAGTCAAATCAACTTAAATTTCAGCCTGTTCACGTTATTTTCTCAATTCACCGACATTTCGATTATAAATTATATTCCAAAACCTACCTGTAAAACTGGCCTTTTGTATAAATTTATATCAATCGCCAAATTATTTAATTTTGTAATTAACCGATAAACATCTCATTTACCCACCTCCAAGGGCTAAAGAAACATGTAGCTTGTCACTTCCAAAGTTCTTGTGCGATTTCGTCGTGCAACTTTTGAGAAGTTTAAATTTCGTGTCCAAGCTTTTCATTGGACAGCTTGGAGACATCCTACTTCCTATTAATTTTGTTATATTGTTTTTCATTGGCTATTGGTGCAGACCGAAAACGGAAGTGGGGAGCGTGGTGTAACCAAAACAATCAGTGTTAATATGCTGCAATGTATTGATTTAAACAATCGTTGGCCGTTCAATAATATTTACAACTTTGCTGTGACATTTTTTTTTTTGCATACGAAAGAGTCTGGACCAAAGGATTTATATTATTAAGCACAGAAACTTTGCAACAACGAGACAAAAATGCTTCATCCACTGACTTTGAAGGCTGCTCAAAGGCTGGAAGATTTGGGAACAGAGAGGCCAAAACGACTGCAAGGTCTTCACAACTTTTTAAAACCTCTGACAAGAGTGTCGTATTTTTCTCCTCTAGTGGACGTCCTGAACAGTATTGCCCTTGAAAATGACAATGAATTCCATGTTTCGGTACAACGGACCAACATACAACTTCTCGATTTAATTACTGAAATACACGGGACAACAAAAGCAAAGTCAAAAAAGACTAATTCTAAGGTGGTGAAGGTTGGACTACCTTCTTCAGATAATCCGGAAAAAAAACTTCTTTCATCTGGGTTGAGAAAAAATGATGTTTTTGATAAAATTCACATGATCAGCCTGTCATTATCAAGCTTTTTTGATGAGGAAAAACATGCCCAAGAAGTTGATGAGGAAACGGTGTCCTCCACAAGTAGAGTAATAGATCTAGCAGAATTCAGTGAACTTTTTTCCTTGACCACAGATGTTCATGGAAGCAGGCATATACTGAGCAGTCTGTATGAAAGTGGCATATTGGAACTCAACAAAGACAACACAATAAAGAGGTACAATTTGCTGCCAGCTACCACTGTGGAAATCCTGAAGATTATAGAGATGTGGAAGGAAAGGGTTGTCTTCACTTCTCTCTTCAGCTCATTAAAATCAGAGGAGAGTCAATCTCAAGGCTTCACTCATCCCTTCAGTTCTGTGTTTAAAGATTACTTAAAATCAAAAATGAAAGAAACACGTCCTTCAAGTTATGGGATGACATGTACGACTTGCACTACTATTTTTTCACCTGATCCATTATATCATGTGAACATATGCCATGTGTGTGATCAGATATTTCCTGACGGCACACAGTTGGCCAGCCATGCCAATGAACACCAAGGTTGTATGGTTTTTGAATGTGGTAGATGTCTCAGAATGTGTTGTGTCACAATTAGTCTTTACATTCAAAATCCTCCATTTTCTACTTATCGTTCTAAAGATACTTTTCTCATACACAATGTGATTAAGAGAAGATTCTCTACTACTGAAGAAACTGCTCCTTTGCCAAAATACAGAAAGACCATGACTGAAGATAAAACAGATATTGGTGACAATCATGACAAAAAAGAGAAGAAAATCATCAGTGAGTTGAAACTTAAACTGCAACAGTATTTAGAGTCTCAGCCAGAAACTGCTGTATTGTGTGACGTACCCAAGGAGGTGATTGCAGCCTTAACAATAGAGGCACTGCCTGCATTGCTTCACCTCCACCAGGTTCCAAAGTCAAGTCTTCCCAAGAACCTTGATGAGCTCAGTGAATTCCTGCAGCCCTTCACGTCTGTCACCTACATGATCAACACTGAAACTCTTTTTGAGATGTTGAATGGGCCAGCAAGTCCTTTGGTTAACTTTGACAGAATGGGACGCAGAATTTATTATGTCAAGATGGGTTGTAAAGCTTTCTACAATGTGAGTGCTATGTTGGAAGTCAAAGGTTGGCACTTTGTGCAAAAAATCCCAGTTGATGTTGAACTGCTCAACAAAGTTCTGAAGGAGAAACGCATTAAGAAAGGAACAGGCCAGAAAATAAATTTATCAATTGTTAATGGAAAATCTCTCACCGATTCTGTGGGTCACATAGTCAGGCTAGCCCAGGCAAGGAACTCCACCCTGCTTTTGTCATCTGATGTAACATCTGCAAAGGAACGAGTTTTGTCTTGGTTGAAAGGCTTAAATAATAGCACCCTCTCTGCTTCATCTCCATGCATTTTAACTGGAGCGAGCTTGGTCACAAAATTGGTTTATCTTTGTACTGAATTTGTTGAGTTGAGCACAGAGTCCATTGTCCAGGAACTGGTCAAGGAGGGCTATCTGGCTGTCCAGGGGGAGAGGGTTCTATATTCTGGCAAGCGCACTACTACAGCTACCCCATCAGTAGGATTAAGCCTTGACAAGAGACTTCATGTCCAGTACTTAAAAGAACTGCATGAACGGTGTTTCAACAGAAAAGCTGGTGTGATGGACTTGATGTCATATGAGAAGTTTAAGGAGCATGAGGAAAAGAAGGGAGAATATAGATAAAGGTGAAAGAGAGATTTAAGGTTTAATTGTAAGACATATGTCTTGTGAAAAGTGACAAAGAGAAGCAAAATATGCTAGTAGAAGACCCATAAAAAGAGGTTAGGGGAGGTTCAAATGTAATAGACTATATTGTGGTTTATTTGATGATAAAAGTTTACACTTTTACTTAAAGACTAGCACCAATAAATAAACTGGCTATAAGCATGAGCAGTAAAGTTAAGAGTAGCTCTACTTTGTATGTTTAAGTCACATCATGTCTTAATATCAGAAATAAGGCAATGACTCAATCTTTTCAATGGGGAAAATTGTGAATTTTTCAGAAACAATTATTTCAACTCATAAATTCTTAAAAATGGAACATTCCTATGGAGTGGTACTTATAGCTACAAAATTTAAAAGCGGTCTACCCAATAGTTCAATTCTGTATAGTAAAAACACTTACCACACGCATGCTATTAGAAAAAAAAACATTTTTATAATTACCAAAAGTATGTACCTGAAAAGATTGATAATTTTTCCCCATTGAAAAGATTGAATCATTATCATTTATGCATCACCAGTGTGACTTATTTAGTATTTATCACCCCCACCACACAACTCAGATAAGTTTTTTGGTTTTAGTTGAGTCACTGTGGAGGTTATATCCTCTGGCACTTTAAGAAGAAGCAACAGGAAGAGTTATAATTGTATTTAATGAGTGCTTATGAAGGATGCCCTCCAGTGTTACACAGTTGAAAACGGAAGGTAGTGACGCGGAAAAATTAATTTTCCTATGCCAATGTAATATACACGTGTGCATCACTGAAAAATGAATAAAGATTGACTCTGATTTTTACACGTGTGTGTACTTCCTAGCGACATCGCTCATTGATGTATTCTTGGTGCATTTTCCCCATATGTACGGAAAGCACATCAGGCAGGTGTTTGGCGACGTCGTCTCTCCCGCAAATAAAGGAATAGACAGACCGCGGCTCTGGGTCAAAATAATAATAATAATAATAATAATAATAATAATAACTGCTAAGCAGCAGATCAGATGAAGAACACAGCCAGCTGCGTGAATTATTGTGAATTTTGGAACACATTGAAATCTTCCCTTGAACGCAAAACGCAGCTTGGGCGACTCCTGAGGCCACGCCTGTTTTGATTTTGATGCGTCTGAAGTCCCTATATAGGCCTACTGAAACATCCAAGGCGTGCCCTAGACATAATCAGCTGACAATAACACTGACGTGTAAAATTTTGAATCGTTGTTGGAAAGAGTTTGCACGTGTAAAAAAAAATAAATAAAACAGTAAATATTTGTTCAAAATGCAGAAAGGAGATATAAGGAGTAAAAAAAAAGTGATGTAAATATAGGGAAATGCAGTTAAAATTCGTTATTTCTTCGCCAATTCGCCTCTGGCTCTTTTAAGAGCTACAAGAAAGTGTAATGTGCTTTTAAAGTTATTGAGTCGAAATTGATTTGAGGAATTGATTTGAGGCACGGAGTTGTGAACACGCAAGTATACAAGAAAATGTATTTATTTCGTATTATCATTCAAGAAGTTGAAACAAAATGAAGAAAAAATCAAATTGACAACTTTTCTGAATTTAAGATTATAAACAAGTAGATGTATAATCCCCATAATCAAATATTACATATTAGAGCAAGGGAAGATATTTTCAAAAATATTATCAAAACTAAAACTTACCCCATATATGTCGCTTAAAACCTCTTTGCTGATTATTTTGCCTCATTATATTGAACACACACATACACACACACTCACATGAAATTCTATACTTCGTTATGATGAACGATTTTGATATGATACTTCAATTCGACCAGAAATTCAACGTATCGCGACTTGGAATTGAAGAACCCAAAAAGCGTACGGTCACCTAGAACTCAAAAGAAAAGCGACATTTTTTCCCTTTATTTTTTTGTTTGTTTTTTTATTCTGACCATTAGTCGGCTTATGCCCACTCTGGATCCAAGGTCCACTTTATGCTCCCTTGCAACCAGAGATACTTGTAATAATAAAAGAGTATAAAAAAATCTCGAGCGTCCAATAAGCTTTTAACTAGGGGAACTGTCAAAACACACGTTCCCAGGGGCCTATCCTTAATCGTGTTATATTGATAAGAGGTATTTAAACCAAGGCATGAGCCGACCATCCATAAACAAGTAACTTACATGAATCTGAAGTCGTGAGTTTGCTAAGTAAAGCTTATTCTGACCAGATGGGCTGCACAGACAATGGTATACGCAAGTAGGGTGTACGGCAATATGCACTGGCAAATTCTTGTAACTTTTCACGTAAGTCCGATCCTTCTCGTAAGTTGGTATTCTCGAAGGTTTGTAAGTTACAAACTTTTGAGAATACGGCCCCTGGTCCATATGATCACTTTTCAACCGAAAAAAATTCTAGAGATGACTGTCACCCGTACAAAATTATAGCAAATTAGCCGTAGCCCATAGCCACTTACAAAATCACTCGGAACATCGTATGCGATGTCATGTAAATGGCACACATTGCAAATGTTTTCTAGGCTTTAGCTGAAATGAGCTTTAGCTGTGCCGGGTATGATTAAACACCGATGTAATGGAATGTCATTGGGCGAATGTCATTTTGTTTTTGTCTGCCAAAGCTAAGCCGACAGATGCATTCCTCGTCACAATTCTGAGAGCCTCTTTGCGTCAAAGAAGGCATGTCAAATGTATTTTTGTTAAATTGGTTTTGCTTTATTAAAACACTAAAAAGAGTTATTTTTAAATAAAGTTGAAAACGGCTTAAAACCTATGCTGGGTCACTTTATGTTGAGCGTGACTGAATTCCTAATACTGAATTCATAATATTGTGCAATGGACTAGGAAGAAAGATGGAAATGGGGCATAAAATAAATCTTACCCCACTCGTTTATCAGAAACAAACTTTCATCTTCCTGGTCCTATGCATTAGTTTGTTTAACATCATCGCCATTTCAAGTCAATATCAATATAAGAAGGAAAGGTTGATAAGAAAATCTCTCCAAATATTTGATAGCGCGTTTTTGTAAACATTCTAGATTGCACATCACAGCCATTTAAGTATCCAGGCAAAAACCACTGTTATTCTTTAGCGATATTTGAAATAAAATTTATTTAAGACTGGCCTACATTTAGTCCTTGTCCAAGACACCTAAATTTTGGTCCGTCGGTACCAATTGGGCGACCATGGTTTATTGGTATCATGTAAAAGCTCATTTAATCAGGATTCAGTTCCTGTACAGTGCCCACTTTAAAATCAGAAGCTTTCATTATGTAGGCCTAATTGGTAAATTTATAACACCATGTTACTCAACTGTCAAATCTCATTAAATCCCCCAAATGAGGGCAGAAATTATCAGAAATAACTATTTACCATCAATCATGACCTACATTCTCTTTTGAAATAACTTTATTGGCTTATTTTCCCTCACATTTGACCCTAGGTGACCTTATTTGTTTACAGGTTATTGAATATTACAAGACACTCTTTACTGACTTCTTCAGAACTGTCCTTCAGCTGCATAATGGTACATAAACTATTGCTTTATCCTATTTTATTTTTATATTATGGATGTTTACCTTCCCCCATTTTTTAGAACCAGCCGTTTAAGCAACAAGGTGTTATATAATGGTAATACATAAGCAGGGGCGGATCCAGGATTATTTGAAGGGGGGGGGGCGTGGGGCGTGGATGCGAAGCTTACCCCCCTTCCTCCACTGGCGTGGGGTTCAGGGCCCCGAAAATTTTCGGTATTTTAGAGGGCGAACGGTGCTCTTTGGTAGTGTTTAGAGCTATGATTCAGCTAGTCAAAATTCTAATTTCAAGAGGGGACCATTGGTGTGATTTTTTTTTCCAGAAATCAAAGGGGGGGGGGGGGGGGGGGGGNNGGGGGTCAGGACTCCCCCTGACCCCCCCCCCCCAAATCTGCCACTGCATAATAAAGCTACTGATTTGGAAGTACATGAACTACCAAACAGAAACTGATTTCTGACTTACTGAGCTTTCACATGATGCATGTATAAATGTACCTTGGTCACCCAATTTTTAGCTATGGGCTCTTCCTGACGGGCTAGTTAGACTTTTTCATATCAAGCGGTACACTTAACCGATTTAAGCCATTATATTAGTTACCTTTGGAGGTATGGCCAAATTACCATTACACGCATAAAATTTTTTTCGAAAAACAAGCCCATTAGGAACAGTATCAATTCTGTATAAGGTATAAATTACATGTACTGTAGAATGGTTGAGGTAAAATTGCAATGTTAGCCACGCTGCCCTTATCAATGTTGGTCCTACTCGGCAAATTTGTCGTATATTAATACTTTACTATTCATTTTGTAAATTATTGATGGACGTAGTAATAAAACTACAAACTGATAAAATTCCTTTAAAAAGAAGAACAAAAGGCGTTGAAATATAATCTTACATACAGCTTCAAGAACTGCGATAAAATTGAAATACATTAATGTAGTTTATAAATTTATAATTTTTTTAAAAAGCATACATTTTCAAGCTATCTAAATTGGCTATCTAAATGTAAGTTTTTGTGTTTAACTGGTTGTTTAAATTTATTATTATTATATGACTATTTAGTGATCAGTCAACTCGTGATATCGTATCTAGAAGGCCAACCAGCATGTCGTGATTTAATTGAAGAAAAAAGACAGAAGTTCTTACACGTCGTAGTAAAAATATTTCACAGCATATTAAAAATGCATTTGAAGTCAAATTTTTGCCACAGAAGCCGACCAAATGCCACCATAAAATTTCAAATAGTAAAACTTTGATAAATGCGAAAAGGCATCGTTTCATATTAATATTACCTTAGTTATAATTTATATATGTTTTGAAGGTATCGACCGTTTGAAGTGATTTAGCCTGCCCGTGACCTTGGCTGACCTTAACCACCATTAATAACCCTTATCTCTGGTTCCTCATAGCTACGCAAATATGGTACGTCGGGAAACAGCACAACTGATAACCATTTATAAAGCCACGATTTAAAAAAATACCATGTTCATATACTCACAAAGCACACTGTAGTTGAAGTTAGGATTTTATTTTATGCTTTGGCGAAGATGCTGCTTTGTGGAGTCAAAAAAGCACAGGTCCGATTGTTAGTATTGACAGTAGCACTGTGTGCAACAGGTGGGTAGGTGCATTTGTTCCATGTCCACATTCTGCACAGACATCCTATCGGACTTGACCACGGGCGTAAAGTTTACCATATCATCTCCAAAGTTTGTAAAATTATCTGCCATAAAGGTTTATACTGTATTTCTTATCGAGGAATTATTTGACAAGAATGAATGACAGGAGAGTTTCGCTACAGTTATGGCATATACTTGTATTTAGTGGGTAGACAACCCGTTCTGTAATTTAAGTGTAAACAGTTTTAACATTTCTGTGTATAATTTCCAGTGATTATATACAGCACTTTTACGTTCCGAACAACCTTGATCAGAGCTTTTTTTCGTGCCGTGTGGTTGCTTATTGATTTTTGATTTTGAACGTTTGGAAATGATTTCTGAAATTTATCTGTGGGAAAAGGTGTATCATGGATCGGGGAGCCATATTTTTATACATTCCCTCTGCTTCAAAGTAAGTTACATGTATTTCAGCGATGACGAGAGGAACAGGGGGAGAGAGAACGTGTTGTCTTTGAATCGAAATATAGGCCTTGTACATTTAAGGTGCAGCTTCGCCAGTTTATCTGCGTAGCTTTTGATTGAAAGTGTTTAAGTGTATAACACAGCTGATGAGGTGTTCGGTGAAAATGAAACAACCCCATACTATTTTTTAAATTAAAATTGTTATCCTGTATTTTCTAGGCGCCGTGACCCCCCCTCCGTGTTCCTTTGAGTCTGGCATGTTCTGCACATGGCTGCAGGTACATAACGACAACTTGGACTGGAAAATTGGTCAAGGTCCCACCCCGACCACCGACACGGGGCCTGACGCCGACCATACTTATCAAAACGGTAAGTGTTGTAAAAGTCTAGTGGACTAATTATTTCCAAATCAAGAATACGAGAAATAGCGCATTAAATAACCTGCGTTAACGTCTTTTTTATGCGTATTGCGTCAGCAATCAGCAAAATGTTTTCAATTCTAATTTGTTCAATGCTATCTCTAACTATCACGTAATAAGATGTTTAATTTTGGGGGAAGTACCATTGAACAGCAACGGTGCATTAAACGTAGTTGCTATCTGTGGAAAAAAATGGTGTGATTCCATGACAATCTATGCACCGATAAGTCACTGATATACTGATAGAATTTCTGTAGTTTGATAAATGTTCTGTTTTCAATATGATCTATGTAGATTTCATAATCTTGTTATATGTTGGAGAAGGAAGGTGATCATTTATTACTCTTGATATGCATACATGTTGTTTTTCACCTTCCCTCCCTAATCTTACCCAATTTAACAATTTGTAATAGTTGACGTAATCTAATTTATGTACGATAAATCATGGCATCTCAAGATTGTAACCTGGGAACGGGCCAATCTTCCTGCTGAGTAAGTACACTGTTGTTCTAGTATGTAGCCTGATAACGCTGGCAAAACAATCAAAGATGGAAAACCCCATATTAGCGATTAAAATAAGATGAGATATGTAACCAATCTTCTTCTTCAATTTTCTTGTTCATTTGACGAACATTGATATTTTGCCAAAGGTTTCTGTTTCTCGCCATTGACCAAAGGTGTCTTGTTGGAAATTCAAAATTGTCAAGGAAGGTCTTTCGTTGTCTGTCTCGGGCACTTTTGCCAGGTATTCTACCACTAAGGCTAAGATTTAGCCAATGTAATATATAATGTAGAATGTACAACATCGGGAATAAAATGCTCTGTTAAAGCGTCGTTGTATTAAAAAAATTGACCAAAATAATGTACATTGGTGCTGGAAGGTCTGACTCATTTCAATAATGTCTCCAGCAGATTCCTTTTAGATATATTACTGGCAGTTTTCCTTAAGAGCTTATTCGTGTTTCAGTTTGGTGATGAAAATGTGGTTTTATTTTTCTGTCTGACACAATTTCCTAATACATTTTCCAGCTTTAATTGTACAGCTTTTGGCATGGATCAAAAATACTACTTTTAAGGGAGTTTGTTTAAATTGATGGCTGAAGACCTGGATTTCCAGTATAAAAAATGGTATTCTTTTGTAAGGAATATGTACGGCCGGGGGACGGAAACAGTGGGGGAGGGGGGGGGGGCTTCTCCATGATCTCACTTTATCCCCTGGTACACTGGCATTCTAGTATATTAAAGTTTCTTAATCAACCGTTTCAGCCTCGGGACATTATATCTACTTGGAAACATCTGGGTCAAACTACGGAGAAAAAGCGAGATTAGAGAGTGCAGTCTTCACACCGTCCACAACAACCGAGTGCAAGGTAAACACTATTTGTATTTTATGTAATGTCCTCATTTCCTACATTTTAACTTTTAGTGTGTACTATTGATATTTTTGTTGTTTCAACCGCTGGACCACCAAAACAATAAAGTGAACTTCGAGGCGATGGGCAAGACAGCGGGGCTGACCAAAGACCAGATGGACGGAAGACCTCCACTACCATTTAGGACCCACCTGGCCAAGCCAGGTTTAGGACCGTTACCTGTGGAGACAGCTCAGGGAGGGGTTCCTCTACCACTGAGCGACATTTGACCCTGGATTGATTCATCGATGATTTAGAAAATCCTGCACTTCTCCACTACAGCCCCGGAGGTCTTTTGATTCAAATATTCAAACTAGATCCGCCAAATTACACATTTTTTGAAATCGCATTAGGCTCCATCCAATTTATTCTACTACGATCTTTGCAAGACAATTATCTCCACAGACCGAGTTCTTTCCTTTTAAAAACTGTTACTGTTATTGTAAAATATCTTAGCTATTAGTACACAGGTATATATAGATTACTTCCTTGTTTTAAAGATTCCTTTAATTCGGTCATCATTTGACGATGCATTCGTGATCTAGATTCGTTTTTACTAAGATAACAAAGGAGCAATTATTACTGTGAAGTTTTATATTTGAAAAATATTATAGGATATTTAAAATAATACTTATTCACGTAATCAGTATACTTCTGTTTACAAAATGGTTTCAAACTTTGTCAAAGCTTAAAGTGATGAAAAGCTTAAACCTGACTAAATTATCAATTGATCATTTATTTTCCTTCCAGCTTTCATTTTACTATTACATGTACGGAGAAGATACAAACCAGCTAAATGTATATATCATTGCGAACAGTACTGAGACCAGACTTCTACACAGAACACAGCGTGAACGAAGATGGCTGTTAGGGGAAGTCACCTTACCTAAAGCTGGCAACATATCGGTAAGTGCAAACTGAAACACACTACTAGTCATCTTATGTTGTAAATAACGTGCGTATTTATATAAACAGAACAAGTATATCTTATAAAACACCATGGTTCTAAACTTAGTCCAAGCAGCAAGATAGATATATATGAACTAAATCTTTCCATTTATTAAATCTAAAGCTATGAACTTCCTCGTTTTTCAATAAAATACGTATACTCTCCTATACAGGTTACATAGATTTACAATCAAGGACTAGATCTCCCCAGTCTGAATTCAGTTTGCAATATTAAACATACAACTTAAAAACATTTTTCTCTGTGAAGTTTAATTTCGTTCGCATGTGCTATTGTTTATTTAAAGGCTCTTGTTAATATGACTATTATGAGAACCTTGAATAAATCTGCCCTTCTCTTGTACTTTCCAAAAGTACATGATTCCAAACATTTGTTAGAATTTTAAGACATCTTTTTCTATAACTTAGGTCATAATAGAAGCGGTGGTGGGCACAGGTTATAAAGGAGACATTGCGGTTGATGACATCGTCTTTGCACCTGAATGCACGCCTCAAGGTAAGAATAGGAACCCGTTTTACAAAGAACAACTCGTATACCCCGAAAACTATTTGACCAATTATTTGTCCACTTTGAATCTAGATAAATCGGTATTAAAACCGTCAAAAGAAACACCTGCTTTGTTTAAGTGTTCTACTTGTTCTAAATTGGGCATAATTTTTTCAAAGTTTATACTCATTTTCTGGATGTGGCCGTCTTGTGAAACCGCCCCTGCTTCTGTTTATAAATTAAATGTGTAGGAATAAACTTACCTTGATTTATTTTTAATTTTTTTCTTCCTTTCTCCTAATGTTATTGTTTATTTTAATACTTTTAGTTTATATTATTCCTTTGTTTGCTTTCCCTTTTTCCTTTTGTACATTTCCTAATCATTTTTCTCCTTTTCTTTGAAAGCAATGTAATTTGTCAATTCACATAGAAAACACCAATAAATATGTACATGTTGATGGAATAGCTAAAATGCTCTCACCATATGCGATGATCATTATAAAGGTCACATTGGCAGAGCAACCGACAATTTGCAACCCATTTTTTTTTTCAAGCGAACATGCAAGCCAAGTTATATAAAATGTATCAGCACCTACACAAAAAATTAAAAATGCAATGACAAATGTGAATTCTCAATGTGGTATCATCAGGTTGATTAGAATAAATTATAGGTATCTATAAACAGTTTGATTGGATAATATATTCTTTTTAGGCTTTGTTAAGTGAAAAAGACGCATTGCTCTTATTTGATTGCATTCGGTGTTTCAGTCATGTTTCTTTTACTATGGCTTAACACATCATTTAAGATCGATTTGATCAATATGTAACCTGTGGCATTCTAACCAATTTCGAATGATTACTGATACATGCACAACCTCCTAATATAACAATTTATCATTTTCAGTTGAAAACGCAGCAAGATTATCGTACGGATCCGAGTTATCGTCTGGGAGATTGGAGTTATACTCAGGCGGGCGCTGGGGCACTGTCTGTAGCGCTGGCTGGACGCAGGCCAACACTCTAGTTATCTGCGGGGACTTGGGGTTCAACGCAGGCACGGTGGTGACACCTGTTGACGTACCAGGATCCGTGGCTCAGCCGTTGACGTGGTCCCCACGCTGTACTGGGACGGAATCTTCGCTGTCTCTCTGCCCTTCAACGACAGTCGCCTGCACTAATGCTCCAACTGACATATTATGGCTGGTCTGTACAGGTAATATTATATAATAATGATAATGATAATAAATGTTTGCATATTGTCGTAATTATGCGGAAATGTGCCTTTATTTTTCTTACACATTGAGTCAAAAGATTTTTAGGTTTATATACGTGTGTGTGTGTGTGTCATATGTGTGTGTGTGTGTGTGTGTGTGTGTGTGTGTGTTTGAGAGAGAGAGTCGCCTGCACTAATGCTCCAACTGACATATTATGGCTGGTCTTTACAGGTAATATTATATAATAATGATAATGAAAGTATATGTTTGCATATTGTCGTAATTATGCGGAAATGTGTCTTTATTTTTGATATACATTGAATCAAAAGAGTTATAATACTATCGTGTAAATCCAAATTATAAAATCCTGGTAAGTTATTAATTATAATTGCAAATACAATTTCCTTAACTGAGAGTCAACTAAATCGAAACGTAGATCTATCGTTTGCGAGATTATCAACAATAGGATGACAAAAAAGGATTCTAAGCACAAATAAATATCAACATGAACTGGAGACAGTGCTTTCAGTTTACTGGTATGTAAGAATTATCCTTTGTAAAATATTAAGAACGAATGACACTTTCTGCAAATACCCCAAGAACTTCGAAAGAAGGGCATTCTTCTTTTTCCGTGAAGGGAAGTGCATGTAACAGGTGTTATAGGATACCATCATTTTAAATCAAAAACCAATTGAAAAATGTGAAAAAACGCAAATAACAAGGTATCATATGGGGTCTTGTCTATCAATGAAACCTTTTTTGTTTCAAAATATAACAGTCAAATTATGATTACATTTGATATATACTCGCAAAGAATAACCTCTATTCTAGACTACAAAAGACAGTGCCAATATACCGAGTTCACGTGCGACAACCAGAAATGCATTCCTTTACAAGATGTCTGCGACTTCACTGACGACTGCGGAGACAATTCAGACGAAACAAATTGTGGTAAGTGGTACTATGAATTGATATTCATGAAACTGTTTCAGTATTTATAATAGTTATACACGTTTGGTGAACAGATAAAACATTTGGATATTTGACAATGGTAATGGAATTATTCCATACAGATGTGTAATATTTCTACTCTTTCTTCTACTCGCAATGAATTATGTCGATTTCTCACTCTTTTGATGTAAATCTTTTGTTTGTCAAAGTCACTTACGCCGGGCGATGTGGCTTTGAGACAGACTTCTGCAACTGGATAAACCTTGGCAATGAAAAGTTGAACTGGACAAGAACACGAGGAGACCTTTCTGGACAGCTGGGTCCGAGAGGGGATCATAGGGGAGACATAAGTAGGTTGTATATACGTGTGTGTGTGTGTGTGTGGTGGGGGGGGGGGGGGGGGGGTTGAGAGAGAGAGAGAAAAAGAGAATCTCGTCAATTGCATACACTTCTATATACTTTCTCTTATACCCCTTTATACATATAACTATCATGGCTGCCGTTTGAAGCTTAAGGCATGATTCCCCAGGATGATCGTTCAGACTTGGTACACATGGTGTTCAGAAATTTAAACATGATATCTAAAACAGTAATTCAAAGGTCGCTGAGGAGATTGGATGCTCAAAGGTGGCTCATTTTAGAGACCGCATTTGTTCATTGCAGCATAGATGCACTATGGTAGCTCAGTGGTCGACATGTAATCGATGCGTTATGTTGGTCTTTGCGGTTGCTGAAACATTGTTCATAGGTCATCAATATTTGTACAATGGAAGCAGAAACCAAAAGTATCTGATTTGGGCTTTCGACGAAGCACTCAGTTCGCTTGAGCATTTACATAGAAATACGACTTTCAGCGTTTGGTGACCATTTAGCGTCCTGGCCAGAATTTGGTCGCTCATAGTTTGTACACAAGTTTTAACTCTTTTGGGGTTTGAATGTATTTTTAATCTATCTTAGTATGAGTAACTTTAAAGGCTAATTTCTGTCTTTTCGTGTAATTTTAACATTCTTTCCAGATAACTATTATCTCAGGCTTACAGGCAACGCCAATGACGTCGGCTCACTCGCCTTGTCGCAGAAAGTGAATTCAACATCATGCACGGTAGTAATAATTTTTGATATGATTGAAAATTGTTTCTGAAACTTCGAACAATATCATGCAGCTAAATCAGTGCTTTATGTGCCATATATTAGATATTACTTAAAATTTGCGACATATCCGATTTTTTCACGGTTGTACAACTTGTACTGAAATTCTGTTTTAACGAAATTGTCATCATACCTTGAGTATGCATCTGTGTTTCTGATTTATTAAGTAATGTATAATCTTTTATATATAATATTCCACTAATCTTTTTGTTATTTTTTCTTGTAAATACTTTACTATATGTTACTATATATTTCTATATTCCAGCTGTCCTTCTACTATTTCAAACCTGCAGCATCAGATCGTATTACCGTAAGGGTTAAAACTGCGGACGCCTTGACCTACGACGTAGGGGCCGTACACACACAGAGGCGTGGTGATTGGACATTAGCCAGGTTCAATCTATTTCCGCACGGACCGGTAACCCCTGTATGTCCATGTATATTTTATAACAATTACATGGTTACATTTGATATGATTTTTTTTTTGGTCTGATTATAATGCTTTAGCTACAAAGAACTATTATGAGGGAGCTGTATACTCGCACGTTCATGGTAAACGCGGTTTGGGGATTGCTTTATAAAGAACGTGAAATCATTGAGTAGCCGATAAGTAAAATATTTTAAAGTCTCGTATTATATCACTTTGCACCTGATGATGACGCATGAAAGTGTTGAAACTTACACCTATTATTCAATAACCATTTTTATATCTTAGAGCAGTGCCGTGTTGATAGATGGCGCTGTAGGCACGGGAAGTAATGGTATTTACCTTGATGACGTCACGCTGTCTCGTGATTGCACCGTAGGTACGTCGAAATATGAAAACATACATAACTTGCGGGGCACTTTCCCCATCATGTAAGCCCCTTTTTCAGCGATGCACATACCGGGGGTATTTCGTACATCTGTAATAGGCCTACATATTAATGGTCGATTTTTTAGGGCATTATATTTCTAAAAACCGAAAACAACTACATGTACAAACGTACAGGCATTTAGCATTAAGACTTTTTATTTGTAAAATTACATGAAATCTGTTTTATGATATCAGGTGGCACGCCCTCTTGCTCAGCCAGTGACTTTAGGTGTGGTAGCGGGGAATGTGTGTCCCAGGATAAAGTCTGCAACTATGATAAAGACTGTATTGACGACTCTGATGAAGCACAGTGTGCTGGTTGTGAGTGTTCCCAGTCTGCCCTCTCTATGTCTCTCCCCTGCTTACACACACACGCACGCACGCACACACACACACACACACACACACACACACTCGCACACCTACACGCACACACAAACGAAGACGCACACTTATTGAATTTTATAATCGAAAAACGTAACTTAAATTTGTATTGATCTTATAAATCATGTTTATGAGCTAAGGCAAACCTTTCTGTGTTAAACCAAGGGTCAAGATGCGACTTCCAAACTGACCTCTGTGGCTGGGGGCACGATGCAAGCAAGAGTCAGTTTGAGTGGACGCGGCGTGCTGGGGAAACTCGAACCACATTAACGGGACCTAGCTACGACCATTCATTAAAAAATGACCAAGGTAAAAATCATACTGCTGATAATGCTGATAAGAGAACTGTGATTTTTTTTAGCTTTTCCCTTGAATTTTTTTATTCTTGTAATGGCAAAGGCCCGGTTTCACTTTGGCAATCTATGGAAATGAATAATGTGAAATGACCATGTTTACACATGCTTTAAATTCAAGTGTGCCATTTTAAAATAACAATATTACAAACGTCACGTTTCAGGAAAGTATATGTATACCGAGGCGTCAAATCCTCGCCAAAGTGGGGATAGGGCTGTGTTGAAAAGTGAGATATTCAATACAAACGGTGTATGCAAGGTAAGTGTAGGTGTTCGTCAAACTTCCCCGTCTAATATCAATATTGTCAATATTGTCTAATGTCGTCATTTCGACAAATCATCAAAATAACATTTCAAGTTGAGTCAAGACAGTTTAAAATTAACATTTGATCCCCCCCCCTCACAATTTCTTTTAGTCATAACTTTCGATAGACACCTGTAGGCCTATTTTCATCATTTTGACACTCAGGTTTAATGTAAGAAATGTATTATAGGGATTGAAATCGTGGGCTGGCCTCTCGAATTTAGGCCTAAAATGCTGTGTATGTGTAAACAGCAATTATCTGGACATGAAAAACAACCAAACCTAAATTGGTTCGAGGTATTTTCTATTATACCAACTCCAGTATATGGTCATGTTGAATAAATAGATTCTTTCCATATACAGATACGCTTCTTTTACCACATGTATGGAAATAACATGGGAACATTAAGCATCAGCGTACAAAACATGAACAATCTTGCCCAGATCGTTCAGAGGTGGAGCTTGAATGGTGACCGGGGGGATAGGTGGCGCTTTGCTGCCGTGGATCTTGGGACTTTTGCAAAATTCCGAGTAAGTCCTAACATTACTTTGCCGTGTGTGTGTGTGTGTGTGTGTGTGTGTGAGAGAGAGTGAGCGCGCGCGCGCGCGTGTGTTTGCGTGTATGGGTGTGTGTACAAATTGGTTTTATTACAAGTGGTAAAATTAGGGGCGTGGCTCGGCTCTGGATAAGTTAATACTTGCTTTCTAAATAAACATTTTCGGACAAGTCTTGTTTGTTTTAATGGGGATAACCGCTGCAAAATGTCTACTTGACGACATTTCAATAAGGAGATTGCATGGTATTACTTAACAAAGTATTACTTTTATTCATAAGAATTCATTTGCTTTCTTTATCTAGGTCAAAAGCGTGTTTCACTTCAAATTTTGCGTCCATTAAGTGCAGTAGTTTACTTAACAGTTTTAATGTGACTTGAACAAATTAGTCTACCTTTTTTACTCAGTGTTTGTATGATGCGTAGGTCTATGTATAAATTTAAAAAAAATTCAAAGATTTTTTGGTTATCTTAGGTTCTGCTTATTGGCACATTGACGGGAGCTCCCCGGAGTGACATGGCCGTTGATGACGTGTCTTTTTCTCCCGGATGCACATTAGATCAAGGTAAGAACTTTTTAATGATAAAACTAGTCTGTCCTTATTTCTTCATATTTTTGGGAAGTCCCCGAAGAAGGAGACATGTGTAAAGAATAAATATATAGTAGAAGAAAATAATAGTAAAATTTCCACAGATGTGAAAAGTAAGAATTGGATATTACTAACAGTGCTCTTATAACTTACCTTACTTCCCGTGAAAAGATGCTCTGAATAGTAGACGTGTGCATGCAGATGACAAAAATATCAAATGTGAAAGGTATATATATATATATATATATATATATATATATATATATATATATATATATATATAAAAGCATAAAGATCGGAAGTAAACCCATTTGTATGAGTTTTGGCATATAATTTAGAGTACGGAAAGCTATCAGCATTGCAATTGTGTGTTTCCCTTTTCCAGGTACAGAAATTCGACCCAAAGCAGACGTCCGTTTGCGAGGAGGCCCCGCTTCTTTTGCCGGGAGAATAGAGATTTTCCATGACGGGAGGTGGGGCACCGTCTGTGACGACGGTTTCGACCAGGCTGATGCAGATGTAGTGTGTAGAGAACTAGGTAAATAGTGAAGCTATGAATTGACAATAGCGTATGTAACAGGTTACTTGTAATTTTTTTATGTACATGCAGGATAGTAAATAAGTAGAAGAAAAAAAAACTGCAAAATGTTCCTGTGCACTCAGTTTGACGTAAAGGAATAAAATGCATGGGAACATGTTTACAATCCCAGATCTAATGTTTTGTTCTCTGGCACATGAAATTATGCACCTGTTTTACAGTCGTTTTATTTATTTTGTTTCAGGTTACGTTGGGGCGGAATTCCCGAAATTGGGCAGTTTCTACGGTCCTGGCAGAGGTAACGTGTGGCTGTCCACACTTCAGTGCACAGGACAGGAGCCTTCTATCAGAGCGTGCGCCCATTCAGGTAGGCAGAATTTTGCGCTCTATTCTTACTTAAAGACATAATGGGTCCACTGTAAATGATTGACGGGAAGTATTAAATGTAATAGTGTTTCATTTCTCCTTTTTAGAATTCACGGTTTCTGTCTTCATTAATTTTCGACGCGTTCCCTGGATATTTTTATTTTTGTTTGGTGGTCCCCATCGCCGTTTGTCACTTCATTAAGGTGCGTGCTTATTTAATTTTGAAGTGTTCTTTATAAGTGAATTTCTTGTTCCCCAGCAAAATTCATTTAGGCAGACTGCCCTAAAGTCAGCTTTTTTTCTAGTAGCGGGGGCCTCGTCATATTATACAGATATTAGAGGATCTGAGTACTTAAATATTGCACCTCTGCTATATATTTTGTCTGTACATTGCATTTATAGGTTGGAATGCTAGAACATGTGATTACACAACCCATACAGAAGACGCGGGTGTTGTATGTGACACCTCGGGCTCAGTGGGTATGGTACGCTTATCGCACGGGGAAACGACCACGACAGGACGGTTGGAATCGCATCATGGCGGGAAATGGGGTGTCGTCTGCGCAAGGTCAAACACCGTTAACGACGTTACAAACGTCGCTCGTGTCGTTTGCCGACAACTTGGACATCTAGGAGGGACTGTCTTGGCGAGCAGAAGTGTGCCCTCTAACGGTGCTGTCCTCTCCGGGCTTTCATGCACGGGAAATGAAAGTGCCATAACAGACTGCACGCACGATCCCTGGGGAAGTCCGTCCACAACCTGCTTTGATAGTTCTGTGAGTTTGCTTTTAAAAAGTAAAAAAAAAAAAACATTTTAAGACCTGTTTCAGAAAAAATGGTATCTTTCCTATTGTAAACAACATAAACTTACAATCTATCAGTGCAGATAAGAACATTATCGTGGATAATGACATCGGCATTTATAGGTCAATATTACACCCATCCGTGAAGTGAAACATTAGAATCTTTGTAAAAGGCAGCAAAATATAATTTATACATTAATCATTTTTGCTCTGTTCGATTTTCCTCTTCGTAATTTTAAAAAGGGCTTCTTGTACATTAATTTTACAGGCGATATGGATTGCGTGTGATAGAGATATCGTAACCCTGGATGGTTCCCTAAGGCTAATTGGTGGAAATACATCCAATGCTGGACGCCTAGAGATGTACTATTATGGGGATTGGCGCTCCGTAAGCAAATGACTCGCCTAATTCATTTTGCGTCACTATTAAGTGTTTCCCATGCTCTCAAGTTTAACTATCAAAATTTAATATTCATAATTTCAGATTCCGTGTTTCCAACGTTGAATAGTGGCAAATGATGCACTGATAAATCTACGTCAAAATCTATATTTGCCAAGAAACAAAATTAAGGCAGACATATACACTCTTGCCCAAAATGGTTGGTACACGGAAATTTTGGGATGCATATCACCCTGTTTCTTTCATTTTTATTGATATTACCAAAATAATACTGTTTATATTGTTAAATATGTGGAGCTGGAGGATAGGTTAAGTCAAGGAGAAACAACCAATGCAAATGTGAAAAAAGCGTTAATTTATTTAGGTTATTTTTTCTCATGCCCCCAAAAAGAGTACTTTTTTTACATAACAGTACCAAGGGAAAAATTAAACATAAATTTATACTGTGATTGACAATTAATATGAAATTAGGGGAAATTGTTAAGAAACATCTTCAGAGTTCATTATTAAT
>NW_019774347.1:468981-487303 GCF_001039355.2 Lingula anatina
CCTTTGTTGACACAGTGTCATTTATCTGTTCTTAATTGGTAATCCCGTACTTGGTACATAATGTATAATACAATGTGATGAACATGTAATTGTATCTTATTTTAGATGTGCCGCAGCATCTGGACAAATCACAAGGCGACAAACGCCAAAGTTGCCTGCTCTCAGTTAGGGTTCGTTTTCGCGTCTAAAGAACTGACCACAGAGTTTGGACAGGGTGCAGCGATTGTTCATCTCCAAGAGGTAAGTTATAAAATGTGCCATTTTGTTCTGCAATATATACTTCATTAAGGTCGTTTCAAAAAAGTTTTGGTAAAATTTTTCACTACTTTGTTGTGATTTTTTTTTCAAAAAACTCTAAAGCACGCAAAATTTGGATGATGGTTGTATTAAGCCTTTTCTGCACTTGGGTTTTCAGCTACGTTGTACTGGTTCCGAGGACAGTATACTTGGCTGCAGTCCATCCCTGGGCCCAACACCGCCATTATCCTGTCCCCATGTCGGAATTGTTTGTGAAGGTAACTTTCACACCGTCCCACATGTTAAACTTTTTGTGGAGTTAATGGGGAAAATAAAATAGATAAATAAAATGTGATAAAACTACCCTGCGCCTCTCTCCCAAAAAGGCAGCATACGCAGGCCCTCTGAACCATTCATTTTTCTAAAATGTAATCAGGAGTCTTAATTGTAAACTGGACGTTGACGTACGGCGCGTTCCGTTTAGCGTTGTGTTCATGCATTTTACGTCGATTGCACACTATATAGGCAATATATACGTCTTTCATTGATAGCCTAGTCTGGACACATCGTGCGTTCATGGCAGTATACTGCATTTCGTTTTTGTTTTCCTTAATCTCACTACTAGCGTCATTTATTCCTGCTGAGACCTGTCAATGCTTTCCAGGTCGCCATTTTCCAAATAGCACTCGCCTGAACGACGGACAGAGAGCAGACGGCTATGAAGGGCTGTTGGAAGTTTTTGAACAGGGACGATGGTACACCGCCTGCACACAGAAGTTCACCGAGAGAATGGCGGATGTCGTCTGCAAAGAAAGGGGTTATACAAAGTTTCTCGGCTTCCACTATTTCCCTGTGATACCCTCTGCTGATACATTCGTCACCAAGGCAATTTGCACGGGTACAACAATTGATGCTTTTACCTTTGAAATAAAGTATGTCTTGGCGTACGCATTATCTCAAGCTACATGTATGTCCCCGTGACGTCCTTCAAATAAACGTTCCCTACGTCACGATAATGAAGCATCTGTTATAACTGTTCCGTCTTAAATAACATAAAATAACATAACTCATGGTCGCAAATTGCAGGCAATGAAACTCGCTTGAGCCAGTGTCCCCACCACGGCTGGATTCGAATGGTAGACCATTGTGCCTCATACAAAGGCATTATATGCTACAGGCAGCCCCTGTCCCCGGAGAAAGGTACCTCGACACTAGGAGTGTCAGGCGGTGAGTATGACCAACTACGCTATCCCAAATGGATCGTTCAAAAAGAACACAAATGCTCTCCAGACATATATAATATATAGGCCATCAGGCTCACCCCTAATATTTTGAGCGTAGGTACCAATTGGGTGATCTTTGAACACCTGAGTTGATATCGCGTGAAGGTTCATTATGTCAGGATTCAGTGTTTCATCAAACCCTTTGAATATAGACAGAAATTATCATAATCCATCAATAACATTCTTGACTTACATTCTCAATATGAAAAAACTTTATTGGTTTATTTTTTGAAGAAAATACCTCAAATTTGACCTTATGTGACCCTTGACACAATTTAACTTTACCCTATTCTCTAGAACAACCCTTAGGCTGCATAATGATTATACATTATTGCTTTATCTTATCTTTGTTTAATATTACGGATGATATCGTTCCCAACCCAACAACCCCATATATTAGATACGGTCTTTTAAGCAACAGGGTATTAATAAGTGACCGTTTACATGATGAAAGCTGCTGATTTGAAACTGCTACCAAACAAAAACTGCCTCCTGACCAAAACTGACTCCTGATACCAATGAGCCTCAGTTACCTAATTGGCACCAATTGGCATCCCTAAACCAGATGAACTAAAACGTGTTTTGGCTGTTGAGAGAATTATCCTGTAGCAAATTTTATACACATTCATTCATGGTATAACATGGGGCTTTTATTTTTTGAGACAGTTTTCAATTGGCTGCCAAGAATGACCTTGCTTTTTTTTCAGGTTGCGGGGCTGGTGCCAGTACGTCAAGCGGGGACGGCAACTCGGGCTGGCTGCAGACGCCGCTTTACCCAAACCTGTTTTATAACAACAATGTGGCCTGTATCTGGGCCATTGTTGTGCCCGTGGGATATACTATTAATGTGCAGTTTAAAGGTAAGTGTTTACTATTGCTTTTCGCTTGATAACTATACAAGTGTCTATCATATTTTGTCCTTTTGTTAATAAATTTACATATATTCATTTATACGTTTATTTTTCCATGTATAAAAAAGTATGATGTTCGTCGTTACTATAATTATTGTTATCATTGTACAACAATTAGTCTGCAATAGTCGGTAATAGTTCTCATCATTATTTATTTATTTATTTGTTGCTTTATTTTTGTTTCTTTTGGAATTTTGTGTTTAGGGTTATATGATGATTTGTTGTTTAAGGTGGCGATTGAATGAAAACTGTAATGCTTGTAGGGGTGGACAGATTTCAGAGTAACAGTACAATTTCTATTGATTTTTCAAAGACGGTTCGAAGACTGAAGCATCATATGATACTGTTAAGTTGTTCACAGAAGTGGAGAATTTAGCTACCCTTATCGAAACCCTCTCTGGGCCTCTGCCTAATAGTAAGTTTTGTTTTGTCTCTTACACTACCTTCATTTTAAGTATATTTGTGCTTCATTTTTCTTGTTTTTTTCATATTGTTTTAACATTTTAAAAGATGTAATTTGCGTAAAAGTGATTTATGCGTCAGGAATATGGCATGTAACACAAAAATGAAAGTCCCCTATAGTATCTTCTTATCCGCCACAGCATCCACATGTACATCCGGCCAGTTCATACCTTTATTTCCAATCAGTGTGGGCCAGTATTTCCATTTAGGTCATATTAAAAAAATTCGCAAACATTGTGTCCGGATTCATAAAAACATTCAGATTTATAATATTAATATTTAATGTGAAATTCAAAGTCTCATCGCTGAAGCCTGCCTCTTCTCTAACATTTATTGTGGCCAACAGTGAATGCAATTTAAATAACAGCATTTCAGTATTTTTGGTAGATTTGTTCTTGTTCAAGATCTTTGCCCCTCTATGTTTGTGGGAGATCATAATTTTTCATTATATCCCTATTTTAGACATTGGAACCAGTACACCATTTGAGCTAAAACTTTCTAACTACAAAATGTTCATGCCTTATTTCAAAAGCATCGTTTGACCGCATATATTAGCTGTGATTTGTTAACTTGACCGTTTTTATAAAATAACTTCTGCTGTTTTACACAATCACTTGCAAACGTGTTAGTAAAAATACATTTAAATTGAAATATTTATATATTACTTGATACAAGGTCGCATCCATCTTGACGCTAATGTTGCATTAGTGGAGTTTAAGAGTGATGCCTCAACGGGTGAAGTAGGATTCCGGTTGGAGTATACAGCTGTTCTACGTAAGTTCATGAGGATGAAGTAATGCTTTATCCTATAAGGGCTCATTACCAATGAAACAATCGGTCCACGTAGCTCGATCCAACTCCGCGGGGACTCGATGAATGCCATCATATTAACACACCTCCTCTTGTTTCCAATGTACCCGTGTAATCACCGGCTTTTCAGTATCCCACTCAAGGCCAAGAAAGGGCGTGTTAATCTGTGCATCTGATTGCACTCAGCGAGAGTCCCTGTGGAGTTTGATTGATCTACGTAGAACGATAGTTTCATTGGGAATGACCCCTTGGAAGTATTTTAAATGAGGTATTTATTTTTGTGACTGTTTCATTTCTTTTTTATTTTCCATTGGTTGATAAAATTTAAAAACTAGCAGATGATTAATAGTTGTTATATATTTACCATTATAATTTACTATCGTGAATGGCACTGCTAATATAATGTTTTGTTAACATTGATTGTATTGGATAATCTCCATGTACTAGTTCAAGGAAACCCTGTCAGGTTAGATATTAACAATTTTATAACAATGTATATGCTTAGTTGCTATCAGAGTATCCTTCCTTTTTGCAGCAGATTCCAGCAATTTGTGTTTTCTTTTTTATTCACTTTCAGCGCCAAGTACACCGGCGTCCACTTTATCAAATACGTTCAGTGTTTCTAGCCGTAATTATCAGTTTATATTTCAGTCGGTATCTTGCTTTGCTGCTTACTCGCTTGCTTTTTAAATTAGTTGAAAATTTAGCTTTTATTCTTCTGTACGTTTTTGAGTATACAGTTGTCTAAATTTTAATTCAAACGTACCTCTCGCTTTGACCACAGTTACGCCAAATTAAAGCCGGGTGACACCAGTCGAGTTTATAAAAGCACCTAGATTACCTCAGCGAAGAGAGGCAGCAATTTCATTTGTCCCTTCTTTATACCAATAATGAAATCTGTTTACTTGTGCCACATGATACTTTTTAAAAGAATTTTAATAGTTTGAAACTAATGAAACACCTCACTGTTATTTTTATCTGCATTCATGATTGGTCTCATCTGCGCTTGACACTAGCTTTCACTTAATACCTTCTCTTTGGTACCCACTGTAGATCTGGAAAAGTGGCTCATAAATGTAAAGCAGATATACATGTATTTCTACAAGCAACATGGCAAATTTTAAATCTAAATTACAGATAAGGAGAATAGTAGGACATTTTAATTGTATAGCTTTAAAAACTTTCAACTATTTTTTCTCTTAACTATTGCGTTCTGTTAATACACAATGTCAAACAAAACACAAGCTACCATGTGATAGATATCACGAAATTCACTCATTTCCCGCATGGATATTCCAGCCTTTAGGTAGTACCACACCTTACTTTATTAAATTTGATATGTCACAGGGCAAGCCAGCGGGTGGCTTCTGCAATTTCAGTTGGTTATTCATAAATTTAAAAAAAGCCACACACACACACAAACACACATACACACACACACACACACTTGTATCCACCTGCCAGTTCTTCACAAACTTTCCAATAAAACTTTTTTCAGGCACCACTACCGCAACTTTTCCACCCACAACAACATCACCAGGTGAAAAAGAAGGTAGGTTCAGCTGCCGTCGTTGCCTCATGGATGTTATTATCACAAAACTGTGCTTTTTCATCTACACCGTCTTTAGAAAGTTTGCCCCACATGTAGATCGACACGTTTTGGCATGATAGTTTGTTAAAAAAAATAAGAGCACCATTAATTTAACCAAAAGATTGTAATTGTTTGATTATAAATAATTACAAGTGAATTGTTTGATTATTAGTAATTATAAGTAAGATTATAAGTAATTTCTGTCTGTCAATCTAAATTAACCATGAGCTATCCACTTTCAATTGTCGTTGAAACGATGATAGTCACGTAATGTGTTTAATGTGTTTTTTGGTAACTGAAGGTTCTGAGAGTGGCAAGCTGGTAGTTGCTGTAGTGGTACCGGTGGTTGTGCTGGCAGTGGCAGGAACCATAGTAGTCGGGCTGTGGTTCTTTTTGTACAAAAAGAAAGCTGCAAACAATAAGTATGTATTGCACAGGAAAGGCGTCAATAATTTGAATATTAGATCACTGATATGTTATTTTACTTCGAACATATTTGTGCGTGCAGAAGAAAGTTGAGTAGGCATACAATTTATATAAATAGTGTGCAGTTATAAAGGGTATCCATGTTTTTTACAAATAGTTCGTAATTATCACAGTATGGGTATTACCATCTCACTCACTCCAGTTCATTTCCAATTTCTAAGTGGTAGGTTCAGCAGTCTGCTTAATCTACGCGACAATGAAGTTAGGCCATCGTCAGCGTCCAGCACGGCTAGTCAACTATCGGTAGCCCCGCAGGAAGTGATGCCCCAAGCCTCACCTACATATAACAGTCTAACTTTAACCTCCACTGGCGACCATATGTACACAGGCCTGGATGACGGTTATGCCCGTCTTCATAATTCAGGTCAAGGTCAAGGACATTACGCCACTTACCACCGGGATGGCAAACCTCGACCGGAGTCTGCTAACTACGATGACTTCTATGCTCAGATACCTCCAGCTGCTACAAATTTTTCCATATTCCACCGATCATTCGCGTAATGTAACCGTCTCTGAAGACAAGGATGAAAGAAATAGCCATTCTGGTTCATGGGAAAATCACGCATTTCAACATGGTGGAGCCTCTGGAAGTCCTGGTGACATCCCTAGTCAGTTTTTGTGTCCAATTACAGGCAGTCTTATGAAAGACCCCGTTATTGCAAGTGACGGTTATACATACGACAGAGCAGCAATAACACAGTGGCTCAGCGGGAGTAGACTGTCGCCTGTTACAACCATTCCTTTGTCCAGTCAGAACTTGGTGCCAAATGATCGGTTGCGCAAAAGTATGGCAACGTGGCGGTCTAATAATCAGGGCAGTCGCATTTCACTGAACTCACGTCCTTGTACACCTTTGACTGATGTAGAAGCATGATAATTTATAACGCGATTTTTAGCCCGATTAAAATGTAAGTGAATGTCATATGGAAGTGCCGTTTAATGGCCTGGGGATAAAAACTTGGGTTTAAGGCCTATCTCGGTTTCAACATTTTCTCTTAAAATCAATTCAATCCAAGTACACAATGTCACATCACCCAAACATTTATTACAATGTATACATTCATTATACACTGTACATAGTCTAGTATTCCATCTTGCCAGTTAACTGATCCAGAAGATGGTGAATTCAACAACCAGTGCTTGTTGAGGATTTGGATCTCTGTCTTGACACTCTGTCATTCTGTCTTGCCAAGCAACGGAACCAGCAGGTAAATTGCGCCAATGTTTGTTGGGGTTGCGTTGCATCTTGTCTTCTATGGAAGCTCTGTTGGGTGCCGACTTCTACAGTGTTGGCAAGGTTTTGGCCCCTTCCCCGTGCTCCAGACTTCCAGTAATTTATAGGAATATCACAATTACAAATACTGATATTTGAAGTGTTTGACACCAATAAAATCTCAGAAACAATTCAATAAGCGAAGCACGCGTGCTATTTTGGACTAATACAATTACTGATATTGGTGAGTAGTGTTTAGTCTCATAATAACACACGCTGAGGAAGGTGGCTGTGTGGCCGAATGCTTTGTTTCTGCTTTTTCATTTAGTGTAGAAAATGAAACGTTTAAACCTATGATTATCGTCGAAAGACAACACAAATTTTTTTATCAGAAAATTTACTTTATTACTGAATTACTCTCGTCGCAAATAATAGCCTCGAAACTAACGGTGATATTGCTATTAGCGCTCAGTGGCAAATTGCGATGCTTTCGAATTACGCAATAGCGACGAATCGCCATGCTTGCGCTCTGTCGCAATTTGCAATGATTTCGAGTTGTGGAGCCCCTGGTCTCGCCCCGACAGCTCATGGTCGTCTTCTCCGCCTACTTCTCCGCCTCTGGATCAATTGTTGGATTTGGACAAGTTGATAGTTATGTTGTTGGATTGCAGCAACAATCAGACGGCGTCTTTGGGGTTCCATGCTGGACTTAGACTGACAACGATTTCGCTTTCTGCCCGATTTATACACCAGTTTTGGTGTACGTTAAGCGGTCGTAATCCATCGCTTATTGTTTACAAATCGGACGCAACACAAACGCTTTAGCTCGTGATGGGGAAGCTCAACATAACGGATTGCATACTTCATACATACTCTTCCAGATCGCTAGCAACCCGCAATTACCCGTGAGTTGCGGATAAGAGCCGATAACAGCGCATGTATTGCATATGAATTGCGGATGTATTGCGCATGACGTCCGAAACCCAAATATTATGCAGCTCAAAACCCCCGGGAACGGAAAAATTGCCTCAGCGGATAATTGCGGACGTATGCAGGTATTAGCCGACTGATACATGTACAAGCATTTATCACGAATATTGCGGAGGTTTAGCGAATATCAACCAATTTTGTGCGAAATTCATGCGCATTTCATCCTAAACGCCAGTGGGACCGGGCCTTTGCAAGACATAAAGAACCGTAGCTCTGGGTCGAAAAGATAACTACTCAGCGGCAATCAATCAACTCGGTGAAAAGAGCAGCCAGCTGCGTGAATTATTGTGAATTGCAGAACACACTGATTGAACATCAATATCAATCAACTCAATGAAGAGAGCAGCCAGCTGTGTGAATTATTGTGGATTGCAGAACACCCTGATTGAACATCAATATCTTCACTCTCGGGTCTACGCCTGTTTGAGGGTTATCGATTTTAGATGCGAAATCTTGGTCCCAAGATGCACGGGGATCAGATTGTCCTGAATTTTAGATTATAAACAAGTAGATCTACACGTATAAGCCCCATAATAAAAAAATCAAATTCAATTTTTTTTAATGTGAAGGACTCATTATATGTCGCTTATTAAAATCTATTTTTGCTGATTACTTTGCCTTAATAGATTGAACAATATATACCACACACACATACACACACACACCCACAGACACACAAACAATTGCAAACAAGCACACCCCCATTCAAACACACATATACTTAGTGTACACACTAACATGTGAAATTTCATAGCTCGTTATGATGAACAACTTTAATTTCACATTTAAATTCGACCAGAAACCCAACATTTACGAGAAATAAAACAAAAAACGCCCCTCTCTCTTTTTTCTGTTGCTGCTACTTTTCACTAAATTATGATAGTCCTGCATTTTACAAACTCTGGCCAAAATAGTGAGGCTAGTTAAAATGTGGCGTACATTGTGCGTCTCGACCTTCATTCCGGGTGTTATTTTGCTAAAATCTGGTATTTAGAATCATAATAACTTCTCATCAAAGTCAAGTTGCACGTGCTCTCAGACGGTTTATCACTTGCAGTGCGGGCCGTGATCGTATAGTGGTTAGTACTTCTCGTTGTGGCCGAGACAACCCAGGTTCGAATCCTGGTCACGGTAGAGCTGTGGAATTCTGTCATGGCAAGCAGGTCGAATTTTTTATTTGCTTAAAACACTGTTTACCAGTGCACATATATCAAAACAATTCCGAAACAATTCCCAAATAATGTAGGTGTTACATTTGAGCTTATTGTTTCGTAAATAGCCTCGTAACGATGGCTAATAAGATACGATAAATATTTGATGAAATACATTTGCAAGCAAGTTGGGCTTAGCTTATTAATCCTTGAACCCCATCACATAATTTTGAATTTTTACATTGTGTGTATGTCTTTTTGTTTTAAATGATTCCATGCAAAATAAAGGTTAAAATCAATAAACTACTGATAATGAGATGCAAGCGATAACCATGTATGCTGAGCCTTAGAATAAAGATATTATATCCCCATTATTAGAAACATGACACTGTAATATAATGTGCCCTTGACAAACAAGATGAGTTTGTCCTCCAACCCGACAGATCTCCATCAATTTTGACCTCTAGCACATCGGTTGGTCTCGTACTTGAACACACACGTGGGTCAGCAAAATATCTCGTGAACTATTTTGTGTCTTTGATGTAATTATTTAAAACTTGTGGTGCAATGTCTAGAAATAGACCATTAACTTATTGGTGAATTCCAGCTCTCTGAACTCGGGTCTGTTGATCAACACTGAAATGCCATTTAACCAAATCACAGAAAAAAGATAACCTAAAATCAAGATTAATGTTATTCTTAAGCGAAGAGTGAGGATATATGTTTTATAAATGAAACTGCCAGATTGTTTCATAAAAGAAAAACTGAAATTCTGATAGACTTTTATCAATAGCTCTGCTAAAAGGCATTAACTATATATATATGCTTTGTGTCCATTAACTGCGACTGCTAAATTGAATGAAAATGTTTATCCAGAAAAAAAAAAAAAAAAAAAAATCACGCTAGCTGCTTCATGGAAATTCAAGCATTTCCATCTTATCTGTTTGAAGATTCAAAGCTGTAAAATCTAGATTGCTAGAGCAATAAATTACGATGGATTTGGATTAACTTCAAGAACAGCAAATCTAAATATTGAAAAAAATCGCAGCACCACAAGGAACATGTGACTTGGCAGGAAACAGAATCCCCCCTCCACCCAAAAATAAATGAATAAATAAATAAAAATTAAACAACGGAGACTTTGCATTCGCGGACCCCCCCCCCCTTCAAATAATCCTGGATTCGCCCCTGATTTAGTAATATATAACATTAGCCTTGTGCAGTGAAAACATATCACGATAGTTCCCCTTTATAACACAGTATAATGTTGTCTTAACTTCTTCAGCAGCTATGCATTCTGTTTTTCTGGGCGTTGGATTCGGCTCGAAATCCCCATTCATGTGACCGTCCATAAACGTCGTTAAAGACTTATGATACTGTTACTCATAATACTGACAGTGTCGTCGGCAATTTATTTTTGTTTGTTTGTTTTTGTTTGTCTTGATCTGTTTACTTTGTGTTGTCTCGTCTTGGAGCGAGAGGCGCTCTCTTATGTCTCGTGGATGATTAGTGTTCAGTTGAATGATAAACGTCACCATGTAGGAGATAGCCTTTTGTCATGGTTTGGACACGCCCGTTATCGTAGGCTACATTAAGCAAATACGTGGAGGCAAAATTGTTATGTACGTACTTTTTAGTTATTTAAAGTATGCGTTTCATTGTAAAGTCTTCATTATATTATTTGTATTAAGTTGAAATTTTGATATTGATGTTTATTCTTTTACTTTCTTTTGTTTCATTTGTTTCACTTTCAGCTCACCGTCGTCATCTAGTCTCTAGACACGCGTGTAAATAAATGTGTTCCTCCACTGAATATTTGTGTCGTCATTTGCTACAGTATAAAGGATCTAAGTATTGAATAATTGTGTTTTATCAAGTACCAATACCGTTTAAAGATGTTGTTTCGCAAACTTGAAGATCGGTCTGTCTTACACGTGCCACCTGAACTTTCCCGTGCTCTCAGTCAGGTGGTCAAGACGAGCCAAGACAAGCCTTTTTTTTATCCAACACAGTTACATTGTGCATTTATTTTTGCTCTTATAAGATATTAAAAACGCGCAAAGAACTTAGCTAGACAACTTTCCTGCTTGCACTGCACTCACATCTATTTCATAAATTCAAAATATGAAATACATAACAAACAATTAGACAGATAATCATATTAACATTGGTAGAAGATTTTGATAAGCACCAAAGTCACCATAGCCTAATTTCTAGGCCTTTGATCACTCAACGTCAAAGTGCCATTTAACTATTGTTTGTAACGTAAGATATCTATTACTGAAAGTACTGGAAAATAACAAAAATTGCTTGCTGTGAATTTACTTTCACTGCACCTGATAAGACATTTTCAACATTTCTAGATATTTTTAATTGTAAAAAGAATTTTTTAAAGATTTTATATAACCTTTCTGTTAAGAAGTACATTACTAATTACATGAATCACCACTAAAACACAAATAAATAATAAAATATTTCTGTTCTGTTTCTGCTCAGTTCCTCATTTTCTCGAAGAGACAACATATTGTATGAACATAAATGATGAAAAAAGATTTTTAAGTTTTCAAATTTAGTTTTTAGTTCCAATGCTAGTAAACACACCATTCCAAGGAAAGTATCTGTTTTAAATTATATGCGACAAACTCTGCTATGTTCATTCGATTAATTGATCTTTTCAATCTGTTAAATTGGTTTCAGTTCACAAAAAGGAAGTCGAGGTTCTTGCAGTGCTTTGGTTCGTTGGTCCAGAAAACCGCCGTTTGAACGCAGCCCTGAATTCTGTGGAAACAAAATTATACAGAATTGGATTTAAACATGAATTTGTGACCGGTAGCACCTGAGACAAAAAATGAAGCCAGAACCAAGCCCCTGTCGGACACACAGGATTATATACCTGTGCTATGAATAAGATATAGAAGAGGTAAAAATCTCCCCAGCATACAACGAAGAGCACTAAGACGGCGAAAACGATTGCTGTTAGTCGTCGGGTATCCGAAGGGGACATTCCGGCAGGCGCTGAATCTTCTGAGCCAAGGGCAGCTGCGATAGCGCGTTCCTGTTGGCGGATAACCACCATGATTCCAATAGAGAAAGCACCGATTACCAAAACGGGGAAGATGAAATCCAGGCCAAATACTAACACGTAGTAGAAATATCCATCAGCATCTGTCATGTTCTGTGACAGACCACAAGATTTCCCTTTGCTTTCCTCGAAATAAAAGAAAAGTGGAAAATTTGCTATTATCATTCCAACCCATACTAGAGCTGCAACCTTCGTCGTGAAGCTCTTGCTGACAAAGTTTTTGCAATGCAGGGGCCATTTAACAGCCACGAACCGTAGCGCGCATATAAAAACTAAACAATATACACTAACCCCTTGAGTGGTGTACACGAAAAAGTATGCAATTTTACACACCGGCGGCGTTAAGGAGACTCGGTATTCTGTTGCGAAGCGTAACGCTTGTACTGGGAGACAAATGATCAAGTAAAGCAAATCGGCAATGGCAAGATTTAAGAATAAAACGTTCAGTCGTGTCGACTTGCAGATCACCGAAATCACCAAGCCGTTGCCTATCACTCCTATGACGAATATTATAGAATAAATCAATGGCAAACCGATGACTACAATATGGGACTGAATAAATTTAACTTCCCCGCGACAAAAATATGTATCATTTTCTCCCATTCCATTTATGTCATCAGTTTTGTTTTCCATTTCTATTTAGATTATTGTCATTAATGTCATAAAGTTAGTGTTTTCTTTTTCGTGCTGTTGAAGCAATTTTCTCTAACACCGTTCAACAATTAGAGTTAAATTGGAAAATTTGCTGGTTTCTTTTCCAGAACAGTTTCCATCTCTGGTCGAAGCGCTGTCCAATTGCTGCCAGCTGCATTATGATGAAAAACAATTAGTCAGGACTCTGGACCATCGTGTGCAGCCATTTTCTGACTTTTTCAATAATTTCATTTTACCTCGTTGTTCCTCTCATTTCTCTCTCACAAAGCATGATATTACTAACTGTGTAGAGTTTACTTAAAATTTCAACAACTTGTCATTTGGTCTTCGCCGCAGTGTATTCTTTCTTTGCGTGGCGCTTTAAGATTTTCCGATATTAGTCTTCTGCCTGTTTTGCAAAAATTAAGAGGCAATAATTTCTTTAATACTGACACCAGCTTAACACAAACAGTGCGAGGGTCGTTAACCACAATCGGATAGAGTTACTCAGCTCTCGATTTGAGGCCTATCATAACTTTATTGCCGTCCTGTTTGCTTAAGAGTCGAAACCCCAATATTATAGTATTTTGTAGAAGCAAACAGACCGCGGCGATTGTCTCCATTATTTGAGCCAGTAAGTAAAACTTCATACAAATTAATTTCACGGTATCTCCGCCGAATGTTTACGGTTGCCAGGTGAGCCTCCGCTCTGCCAAGTTCCTCAGTTCCACTCCCGCCAGATTAGAACGAACGCTCCACTGGCATCATCTACCCCCATCGCTTGCCACGTAGCAATTATGATGGACACATGGATAGAAAGCGTCTAAATAGAGCTTGGTATAATGTCATTGATGTCAAATAGCAGCCGCTATACGCATGCGCCAGACGAGACAATGTACTGACCTATGGCAAAAATCGTATTTGCCATGAGACTTCATGGTGGTCCTTAGAAATATATTGACTGTAAACCTGTCTGCAGACATCACGGTTCGCATGGCAATATATTAGATCAATTTATAACTAAAGACCACGTCTGGAGCCAGCAATTTAAAGAAAGGGGGGGTCTTTTTTATTATTACTATTTATTCACAAGGACAAGTATTAATTTTGAAGAGAGAGAGAGAGAGAGAGAGAGAGATAAAAAGAGTGTGTGTGAGAGAGAGAGAGAGAGAGAGAGAGAGAGAGAGAGAGAGAGAGGGGTTGTCGAAAAAGTCATATCTAACAAATATTTTGATCCGTTTAAGACATCGTCCTCATAATTTGAGAAATCGTTTTTTCGACTAGGCCACAAATATGGGCGCACGGTTCGATAATTCGTTCCCACAAATGAATGACATTTGACAATTGAGATCTTTCTGAATTAAAGGTCAATACTGAGAATGTAATACAAAGAATGGTGAGGTTGGTAAAAAGTTTTAACTTTAAAATTAGCAGTGGGTTCAGAAGTAAAACTCGTGGTGAAAGTAAATCGGCAAAATGGAGCATGCGCAATTATCCCCATAAATTCTCCGCTGTCTTCGATCCCCTCGCTTTGACACCTTTGTCATAATTTAAACTGACTGCAACAATTGTTTCACATCTGAGGGACCTTTCGTACTTTTGTATTTTAAGCGATTTGTTAAGAAAGAAGACGCTTCCACGCTTAATTAGTGCCGCGCTAATAAATTGATTATCAGTATGCTCATGGGAACGCTTCTGAGCTATGGGATCGAGGGAGTATTTTCTAATATTCTATTTTTATTACTTAATCTTTGATTAATTTTTTATATCATTACAAATCAATTCCCGTGACTGATTATCCTTGCTTTAACCGAATGTACCATATTCATACACTGTAAAAACAGTGTTTAACTTTTAATAATTTACTCAGCTTTAAGTGTTACAAATTAACATTGTTCGCTGTCTAGGCTACTTCTAACACTACTCTATTATGCTTGCATCAAAAATATAAATAAATACAGGGTAAAATAAAGGATAAAATATCTATCAAAGCATCAGTAACTGCGAAATAATTTGCTAAAATTTCATTAATGCGATGGGTGCTTATTCATTGTGCTGTTAACTGAATATATTGCAATATTGCCTGAGGTGATTTATAATGTTGAGGAGGATAAATAGTTTCTGATCACTCCCTGCTAATTCATAATTGTGTCTCTCTGTATTTGGGAGGGAATTGAGCATGCTTTGTCGCTCTGTTTGGTACTTGCTGCAAGTGAGGAAGAAATGTTTCTCGTCCTCTATTTCTGTTTTACAATGTGTGCAGGTTCTTTCCTCCAGAGGGATTTTCATGTAGCTGCCTTTCTCTATCGCCACCTCATGGTCACTTATTCTCATTTTGGCATTGTATTTGTTGTCTGAGCTTGTGGCACTAATTTTTGAGTGTTTTTCAAAATCGTATGAGTATTTTTAGTATTTTTAAATAAGTGAGCAGGTTATTGTAGTTTTCCTTGCACAAATCTTCCCAAAAGAGACCTTCAATTTTTAGGTTTATTTCTTTTTCTAGGTCAGATGTTTCATCCCAATGTTGAATTCCCCAATTCTGTCTAAATGTCGCCACCGCTTTAATCCAAATATCTATCTTCATGAGTTTCTCTTCGTTAAATGTTTGTTTCAATATTCTTATATTTGGAAGATTTATGGGTCTGATGTAGTATTTTTGCACGGATTTAATTATACAACATTGGTCAAAAAGGTTGTTTAACCTCCAGTATCATGTGCTTTCATTTATAAATGATCACATTACTGGTGAAAATTGTTATAAATAGTTGTTTTCATTCCAGATACTATAACTAACATGATTAATGGTACAGAGAATACTAACTAACAGTGAAGATATTAATATTTAATACCATTTATTCACATTTATTACATGTGCTCCCTCAAATCCAACATTTCACTGTGATTTTCACAGAGGTAAATGAATATCGATAAAATTGAATAGACACCACCAAATTTTACACACATTTAGCATTAGGGTGTGCTCGTTAAAGATCACGTGTCCAATACCGTTTGTGTCCACCGCATAGGGGAGATCTGGGTAAGTTTGCCCCCCCCCCCCCATCAATTTATGACAAAGTAACTATGGGGTAAAAGAATTGATCACATCATTTTGTAAAGTGACCGTAACCAATAGTGCTAAAAAAGCGTCGGCAATGAGTCCAAATGAAATAATTTTATTAAAGATACTTGATGGGGGCTAATTTATCCCGGGTTCCAACTAGCCCCGGTCTCCCCTACTGTAATTATCTCCTGTAGGCGACGCGGCCTGCCTTCAACAAGGGTTACAATTCTGTTTTGTGGGATATTGCCCCATGTTTCCTAAAGAGCTTGGGGGAGTTGGTCCAGATTATTAGGAGTTTGGTTCTCCTTTGCAGTGCACACTCCAATTCATGCCACAGATGCTTAGTAGGGTTAATAACAGGACTAAAAGATGATTGCTCCATCCTCTGAACATTGGGTTTCTGCAACAAATTACTCAGTAGACGAGAGCTATGTGCAAGTGCATTTCCACGATGATGCCTGCAGTATTCCTGAAAACATCTCTTGCAGATAGAATGACATATTTGTTGAGAATGTTTCATAGAATTGGCCCATTTTGGTAGGTCGCTATTTTCCTCGAGTAAGGAAATTCACCCCGAAACCGAAGTGCTTTTTGATGTGACAGCATAATCTTATTAATGAAAATGTCAATTTCCGCACTGTCTGAGCGGATTAAAGGAAAACAAACTAAGAGAGTTTTTTTTTTAATTCAGGGGCAGATTGAGACCGTCTTCTGGGTCTTCCGGAAGACGGTCAGATTTTAAAGTTTACATTAACGGGTATCTATTTTTTCTGTTGGAAGACCATTAAAAATGGCGGATGGATCAACAAAGATAATTTGGAATACTGTCAGAAAATATCTCTGGATCCGCTCCTGTCAGGGGCGGATTGAGACCGTCTTCTGGATCTTCCGGAAGACGGTCAAATTTTTAAGTTTACATTGACTTGACGGTATCTATTTTTTTCTGTTGGAATACCATCGAAAATGGCGGATGGATCAACAAAGATAATTTGGAATATTGTCAGAAAATATCTCTGGATCCGCTCCTGATTAATGTCAGGGAGGTGTGCGTCCTTTTTTAAGTTAAAGGTTCATGCCTATAGTAATAGGGTAATAATGATAAAATTAATCGATTTTAACTCTAAAATCCATTTAAAATGGTCAGTAGCGTTTACATAAAAACAAGCACTAAAGAATACAATAACAATATATAATCAATCAACTTAGTTACTCTACAAAACACTCCCCGCTCCTTATTCACTTGTGGCTGTCGATTATTAACAATTACATTTAGAGCAGTTAATTTTTTGGGCGACTTTAGTTTGCTTGTCAGCGAATATTAAAAAGGGGGAAATACACCCTTCGGACAGTAAAAGAAGCATTCAATTAACTTTTTGCCATTTGTGATTCAAATATTGTATCAGAAATGTCAAACTGCCATGGAATCTCAATATATTTTCCGTCAACAACAACAACAACAACAAAAAAATTCCTATTGCACCAAGTACTTGGGCAAGATGAAACTTTCTGACAATTATTCTGGGGAACATTCGTTACGTAGTATTAGCCACGACGCTGGATAGCATGGATGGCATTTGGGTGATTTTCTAAACCCATGGCGTGTACCTTTAAGGTTGAATTTTTTGTAGTTACTTTTAAAAAAATAACTCACTATTTGTTATCATTAATAAAAAAATCTATTTAATGCCATTTGAGTTTATAAAAAAAAAAAACAAGTTTGATTTAATAGATATTGGGTCTCTTGTTAATAAATGTTTTTAACACATCCAAAATAATGAATGTAACGTATACTCAGCTTACACAAAGTCTTAAGAAAACGTTATTCTAACGTTCTACACTGCCACTGTCATTATCATTGATCCTAGAATCTAGTGGCTGAATACATATTGGGTTGGAGTGAGTCGGCGACTATAGAGCAATGAGGATTTTAGAGCCCTCGGGCAGTCGGTACCTACCCGAAATTATAGACATGATGAAAAGCTTTTTAAAAAAACCTGTAAAAGTAGACTTCAATTATGTTATAAGGTTTATCAAAATTATTAAAAAGGTGTTTTCTAGTTATCCTGATAGTTGACTGGCGTTTGTGATGATTTAATGGATTGTTTTAACTTCATTTTAGAAAATTCATTCTAATAAATTCCCTACAAGGTCAGCTAACACAGGATAGTGAAAAGGTTTAGCAGTAACTCCATTCCAAATAAAGGGGTGTTATATGGGCTAATTCCATCCCATAGTAGGGATGACAGGTGGGGGAGTCCATTGCATGAGAGGGGCGACAGGTGGGACCAGTCCATTGCATGAGAGGGGTGACAGGTGGGGCGAGTCCATTGCATTAGAGGGGTGACAGGTAGGGCGAGTCCATTGCATTAGAGGGGTGACAGGTAGGGCGAGTCCATTGCATTAGAGGGGTGA
>NW_019774347.1:496455-526994 GCF_001039355.2 Lingula anatina
TCCGCTTGGGCCACAGCTCTTGGGGCCGCAGCAACGGCAGCATCGATGAATCGTGCTAAGAGGAGTAACCAGCGGGGGCGTGGGGGCCAGACGAATCAGAACCCACGCCCACCGCGAGCTCTGTTTTGTTTGACTCTTAAGAATCCTATAAGAAGGACATGCATAAGTATTATAGAATGGAAATATCCTTTTTGATACCAGCAGCATCATTGAAACAGCTGTATTGTATGGTTTTTGAAGACTACTACTTGTACTTGATTATACATGTCAATGAGAAACTTAGCTGCTCAACCTCATACATGATAAATGCTTGTGTGTGTGTGTGTGTGTGTGTGTGTGTGTGTGTGCGCGTGCGTGCGTGCGTGCGTGTGAGTGTGTGTGAGAGAGAGAGAGAGAGAGAGAGAGAGAAAATATGAGAGTTTGTATGGCATTTGGAAAACTTTTGCAAAAACTTCCATGTTACAGTACAAAAACTGTCACAGGCATGATTTATATCGTCTTTGTCAAAAATGCAGGTGAAATAGCCGAGGAGCAAGTAGAGGAAAACTTTGAGCTGCAGGAACGCTCCCCTACAGGGCCCCTCTCCTATCAGAACCTCTCTGATGAGGGGGAGATCCAGGAAGAGGGAGATTATGAGCCCATCTTGTCTGGGGAGGAGTTTGATGATGATGAGAACTCCATCTCTGAGGTAGGAAAAGGAAATTCTGCATAGATTTTTTTTTCTTGAGGCTTTTTTGCAATTAAGTTTGGTCTTTCATCTTTCTCTGAGGGGGTCATTAGCATTCCTTTTATTTCAGCTTTCTCAGAGGTAGGATGGAACTAAGCTAAGTTTAAAGCTATATTTGTAAATATTTGCCATTCAGATAGTAATTGTCTGAAGGAGTAAGAAACAAAGTGAGGAAATATGTATTTAGTTTGATCCATACTTAAGGAATGAATACTCTTTCAGTTATTTGGAACATTTGAGATGACCAATGACGACTGGAGCTACCAAATTCCCACCTTTAATCCCTATCAGTGTGAGATTACCCGGCTCATGGTAAGTTATAATATTATCTTTATATTAACATTCATAAATTGCAGGTATTTGTGAGTGTATGTATTTGCTGGCTTTGTCTCACCTGATGCATAATGAGGAGTGTGCAAGTTTTCTGTTCAGTCTCACCTAACGCAATGTCTTTGTCATGAAGATAAAGTCTTATAAGATAACATTCAAAAGGGATAAGTCATTGTGATAATTGTCACACCAGGAGAGTGCAGTTGATTAGTGGCTGAGTAGTGCCAACAACCTTCTACCTTCTTTTATTTTCTTAGACACATACACATACTGTATTATGTATCACCTTGACCTATCTATCTTCCCAGACTCTACCAGATCCGTCCCAGACCCCTTATCAACAGCAGAAACTGTGGCTGTGCCAGCACCCTGAGGCGGAGCTGCCAGAAGAGGCTACCAGACTGTTGGACATTGTTCAGACCTACAGGACGGAGGAACATGCTGACAAGTAAGATTGGCTCTGTGGTCATGGAAATGGCCCTGTCCATTGTCCTCTTCTTTGGCCTCTTCGGCTGGTAACTGTTGGTTTAACTGAGTAAAGTTATCTTGAGGTGCATTGTTACATGAAATATCTGTGGCCAGGTGCAGTCCATCTGAGGATTACACTATGTTTTCATGGTTATAATGATTGTATGTTAACTGGCAGTGCAAGCCAAAAAGTAGAATTTTTTAATATGCCTATACAGATTTTTATAAGATCAAGTCTTCCAGTGTCAATTTTGCTAACATGAACAAGGAATTGACATATAACATGTCCCATGATTCTGTATTCAGATGGGTTGAAGCCATGGAGGAAGTGCCAGGACTACTTGCTAAAGGTTTAGCTTACCTTGTGTGGAAGGCAGAGAATAAAGGTAAATACGATAGATGTGATTTTTGATAAATGGATATTTTGGCTAGATGCATAGCAATCAGAGTTTATGGAATTATTTAATGTTTTAAACCTGCAGCTCACCAATCCCTGTCACCTAAAAGGGGGCTAGGGATTTAACAAATAAATGTTCGAGTTGAATGATGGACTTTTTGGACCAAGACTTTTAGAAGGCAAACAAAGAATATCCCCCACCTTTGAAGACATTGATACATTTACTTTGAAACAGTGGTTGCCAGTAGTGGAAATTCTGATGGATGATCACTGGCCACTGTAGTTTATTAGGTCTTGTAAGACTAATAAGTTTGCTAAATCTTGTATGACTAATAACTGAAGTTAATCAGGTCATGTAAGACACTGTATAGAAAATTCCGGACTGTACTTTCACTTTCACTTTCATATTACTCATTACAGATGTAGTGGACACACTGGTAGAGTGGACAATGGAGGGACTGAACCTTGAGCTGGCCATCAAGCAACCTGTGACAGCATTCAAGATAAGGCATCTGAAGATGGGGATCAAACTCACTGCAGCTTTGTGTTCAACAGATGCTGACATAGCCCTCAAATTACTGGTAATAGATTTCTCTGATACTATTAAATGTAGTAACTGGGCATGGCCCTCAAATTACTGGTAATAGATTTCTCTGATACTATTAAATAAAGTAACTGGACATGACCCTCAAATTAGTGGTAACAGATTTCTCTGATACTATTATATATAGTAACTGGACATTGTCCTAAATTAATGATTAGTGACTTGTCTGGTAAAGAGTTATCTGGCCATGTTAAATGTACCCACTCTCTGAACATGACTTTCTACTGCTTGAAATGGGTCATAGCATAAAATAAAACAGTTTGTTTACTGTTTTTTACTATTATTTCAGAACCAAGGTGTACAAGCTAAACTCCTGGACTTATACAGCTCTCAGTACATGTCCATGTCTGTCAAAATTCTGATTATCAAAGCTCTGGATGACACCACACGGCTGAAAGAAGGCATGGATTGGTTCCTAGGTGGCAGTGTCAGTCAAGAGAAGCCGGTGGTGAAGATGGAGAGTGGGGAGATGCCTGAGAAGGGGTGTTACCAGAGAGTGCTGGAAATGATGCTGGTAAAACAGGTGAGGGTTTACCTGGAGGGCAGGTGTTTATTTCACTAATGAGCCATTACTTCACCCTGATAATTTGAGATTAATTTTTGTCAAAGCATACAGAATTTTGCATTTATGGACATATAAATGTTTTTATTCACTTTTAGGTTACTTTTGATTGGTTCCTATTCTGTTGTTTGGAAGATAATTGATATTTATTTGATGGATAAAATTGCATTTAACATGAAGTAAACGTCGTGTAAATATCCATTATGAAATACAGCAAACTATTCTATATCTTCAGAACATTCGCACAGTGGTGGCATGGACATCTTTGGTACGGAAGGCTCACATCCATGAGATAGCTTCCAGGCTACGGTCCACTGTTCTCAGGTAGGCGGTCAGAGATGACCTTGGGGATGACATCATGGATGACCACTGCTTGTGACCTAATTTATTCCACGACTGGATTTTGTATATCATTTGTTAACATTTGTATAGGATTGAAAGAAATAACTCAAAATTGGGATCTAAATCAGGAAATAGTTGAAGATCAATTTACCTCTTCTTGTAAAAATTATATTATTTTATTATTGGACTGGTAGAAATTTATATTATTAAGAAATACTGATAAATGTACAGAAGGCACTGTGGGAGAACCTTGGGTGAGATTATGCCTGTTTCTGTCAACAGAGTTTAGGATCAGTATTTGATTCACACCAGTTTATGTCATTGTATTTTTAGTCTGGTTGAAAAGACAGAGTCAGATGATTCGGAGATGAAAGTATCTCTGTCCTCTGAGGAGGAGACTGAGGAACCAAGATGTCTGCTCCAGGAGGAAGATGAGGAGAGTGTGGTGGCAAGTTTGGAAGAAATTCTTAAATTCTTCGTTAATGCTTGTGNAGAGAGAGAGAGAGAGAGAGAGAGAGAGAGAGAGAGAGAGAGAGAGAGATATATGAGAGTTTGTATGGCATTTGGAAAACTTTTGCAAAAACTTCCATGTTACAGTACAAAAACTGTCACAGGCATGATTTATATCGTCTTTGTCAAAAATGCAGGTGAAATAGCCGAGGAGCAAGTAGAGGAAAACTTTGAGCTGCAGGAACGCTCCCCTACAGGGCCCCTCTCCTATCAGAACCTCTCTGATGAGGGGGAGATCCAGGAAGAGGGAGACTATGAGCCCATCTTGTCTGGGGAGGAGTTTGATGATGATGAGAACTCCATCTCTGAGGTAGGAAAAGGAAATTCTGCATAGATTTTTTTTTCTTGAGGCTTTTTTGCAATTAAGTTTGGTCTTTCATCTTTCTCTGAGGGGGTCATTAGCATTCCTTTTATTTCAGCTTTCTCAGAGGTAGGATGGAACTAAGCTAAGTTTAAAGCTATATTTGTAAATATTTGCCATTCAGATAGTAATTGTCTGAAGGAGTAAGAAACAAAAGTGAGGAAATATGTATTTAGTTTGATCCATACTTAAGGAATGAATACTCTTTCAGTTATTTGGAACATTTGAGATGACCAATGACGACTGGAGCTACCAAATTCCCACCTTTAATCCCTATCAGTGTGAGATTACCCGGCTCATGGTAAGTTATAATATTATCTTTATATTAACATTCATAAATTGCAGGTATTTGTGAGTGTATGTATTTGCTGGCTTTGTCTCACCTGATGCATAATGAGGAGTGTGCAAGTTTTCTGTTCAGTCTCACCTAACGCAATGTCTTTGTCATGAAGATAAAGTCTTATAAGATCACATTTAAAAGGGATAAGTCATTGTGATAATTGTCACACCAGGAGAGGGCAGTTGATTAGTGGCTGAGTAGTGCCAACAACCTTCTACCTTCTTTTACTTTCTTAGACACATACACATACTGTATTATGTATCACCTTGACCTATCTATCTTCCCAGACTCTACCAGATCCGTCCCAGACCCCTTATCAACAGCAGAAACTGTGGCTGTGCCAGCACCCTGAGGCGGAGCTGCCAGAAGAGGCTTCCAGACTGTTGGACATTGTCCAGACCTACAGGACAGAGGAACATGCTGACAAGTAAGATTATCAGTCCATGATGTACTAGTAGTCTTGGCTCTGTGGTCATAGAAATGGCCCTGTCCATTGTCCATATATTTGGCCTCCTTGACTGGTAACCGATGGTTTAACTGAGTAAAGTTATCTTGAGGTGCATTGTTACATGAAATATCTGTGGCCAGGTGCAGTTCATCTGAGAAGTACACTATGTTGTCATGAGTATAATGACTGGCATTGTGAGCCTAAAAACAAATGTTTTTAATTTGCCTATGTAGGTTTTTATGAGATCAAGTTTTCTAGTGTCATTTTGCTAACATGAACAAGGAAATTTAACATTTTCCATGATTCCGTATTTAGATGGGTTGAAGCTATGGAGGAAGTGCCAGGGCTGCTTGCTAAAGGTTTAGCTTACCTTGTGTGGAAGGCAGAGAATAAAGGTAAATATGATAGATGTGATATTTGATGAATGGATATTTTAGCTAGATGCACAGCAGTCAGAATTATGGAATCATTTAATGATCTTAACCTGCAGCTCACTAATCCCTGTCACTTAAAAGGGGGCTAGGGATTTCACAAATAAATGTTCGAGTTGAATGATGGAGTTTTTGGACCAAGACTTTAAGAAGGCAAACAAAGAATGTCCCCCACCTTTGAAGACATTGATACATTTACTTTGAGACAGTGGTTGCCAGTAATGGAAATTCTGATAGATGATCACTGGCCACTGTAGTTTATTAGGTCTTGTAAGACTAATAAGTTTGCTAAATCTTGTATGACTAATAACTGAAGTTAATCAGGTCATGTAAGACATTGTATTGAAAATTTCAGGACCGTACTTTCACTTTCATATTATTCATTACAGATGTAGTGGACACGCTGGTTGAGTGGACAATGGAGGGACTGAACCTTGAGCTGGCCATCAAACAACCTGTGACAGCATTCAAGATCAGGCATCTGAAGATGGGGATCAAACTCACTGCAGCTTTGTGTTCAACAGATGCTGACATAGCCCTCAAATTACTGGTAATAGATTTCTCTGATACTGTAAATGTAAATACTGGACAAAGACCTCAAATTACTGGTAATAGATTTCTTTGATGCCATAAAATGTAAAAAACTAGACAAAGCCCTAAATTAATGATTAGTGACTTGCCTAGTAAGGGGTTATCTGACTGTTAAATGTACCCATTCCCAGGACATGACTCTCTACTGCTTGAAATAAAAAAGTGTGTTCACTGTTCTTTATTATTATTTCAGAGCCAAGGTGTGCAGTCTAAACTCCTGGACTTATACAGCTCTCAGTACATGTCCATGTCTGTCAAAATCCTGATCATCAAAGCTCTGGATGACACCACACGGCTGAAAGAAGGCATGGATTGGTTCCTAGGTGGCAGTGTCAGACAAGAGAAGCCGGTGGTGAAGATGGAGAGTGGGGAAATGCCTGAGAAGGGGTGTTACCAGAGAGTGCTGGAAATGATACTGGTAAAACAGGTGAGGGTTTACCTGGACGGCAAGTGTTTATTTTACTAACTAGCCATTACTTCACCCTGATAATTTGAGATTAATTTTTGTCAAAGCATACAGATTTTTGCATTTATGGACATATAAATGTTTTTATTCACTTTTAGGTTACTTTTGATTGGTTCCTATTCAGATCTGTTGTTTGGAAGATAATTGATATTTATTTGATGGATAAAATTGCATTTAACATGAAGTAAACGTCATGTAAATATCCATTATGAAATACAGCAAACTATTCTATATCTTTTAATTAGAACATTCGCACAGTGGTGGCATGGACATCTTTGGTACGGAAGGCTCACATCCATGAGATAGCCTCCAGGCTACGGTCCACTGTTCTCAGGTAGGCGGTCAGAGATGACCTTGGGGATGACATCATGGATGACCACTGCTTGTGACCTAATTTATTCCACGACTGGATTTTGTGTATCATTTGTTAACATTTGTATAGGATTGAAAGAAATAACTCAAAATTGGGATCTAAATCGGGAAATAGTTGAAGATCAATTTACCTCTTCTTGTAAAAATTATATTATTTTATTATTGGACTGGTAGAAATTTATATTATTAAGAAATACTGATAAATGTACAGAAGGCACTGTGGGAGAACCTTGGGTGAGATTATGCCTGTTTCTGTCAACAGAGTTTTGGGTCAGTATTTGATTCACACCAGTTTATGTCATTGTATTTTTAGTCTGGTTGAAAAGACAGAGTCAGATGATTCAGAGATGAAAGTATCTCTGTCCTCTGAGGAGGAGACTGAGGAACCAAGATGTCTGCTCCAGGAGGAAGATGAGGAGAGTGTGGTGGCATGTTTGGAAGAAATTCTGAAATTCTTCGTTAATGCTTGCGACTTAATGGTAAGTATCAGACAGCTATTTACCCCCCCCCCCCCAACCACCACCACCACCATGATTTTAATTGGCAATTCAAATTTTTCTTGGCATTTTTTTTAAGTGGAACCCAGACCTCCAGTTGTAAAGCAACCAGCAACCAAGCCATTTCTTTATCCTTACAACCCAAAACCATGTTTGATCATTTTCTCACTTCCTTTTTTTCATTGGTTGCTGGTATGGTTTTAGGTGTTTTGTGGTAATTTGTATAGTGTTGATGGATAGATAGTAGAAATTCCCCCTTTTCTTAAGGTTTCATGATGAACAGATGAAGCAGTATGTGAATGATGTTTGTAGGTTCTCATTTTTCATTGGTGTGACAAAAACTAGATTACTATAAAATTGGTCTATCATTTTTCCAAATATTAAATTTGCTGATAATGCCCACAGGAGACAGAGATGATTGTTAAGATTGGAGAAGGAATGATGAGTTCTAAATATGCATCTGTACAAGAAAATATAACATTTGAAATGAGAACTTTATGGGGAAAACACTATATATCTGTTTCTTACATGCTTAACATAGTCTTAATTTTTATGTTTATTTTATTTTTATTAAAATTTTTACATACAGGCTCAGCCACGGAGGACTCTTCCTGCCAAAGTGAAGTTTGAGGTGAAGCAGAAACCATACGATCCTTACCCACATCTCTGTCAGATACTGAACTCATGGTGAGCCACATTTTCTTCTTATTTTTCTCTGTATTATTCTGTCAAATGTACCTCCAGGCTAAAAGGTTAATGTGCAGTTAAAAGTGAAAAAAATAGAAAGATTTACAACTCTGTTTTGGATACAAATGTGTGCAAATGCCCTTGTTGTATAAAACTATCGTCATGGCAGTATTTTCCATCTGTTTTAAATGTCTTCATGGCTGTTGCCTCACATCAGTTTTCCTCATTGTATGGTCCTAAATTTCCACAACATATATTTCATGTTTCACTTTGTATTTTCCAGTGACCTACTGGGAAACCTGTTCTTCCTGTTGTCCTGTTCTGCCACAGCAAACAGTGCTGCCATCTTTTGTGCTGTCAGAGAACTGCTGTGTGAACTCATGCGCACTCAGACTGGGATGCTGTTCCTGTCTTCACAGCCGGACGCTGTCAATGGAATCACACGTGTCCTGACACAGTCTTCAGTGAGTTTAAACATGATTTGTGCTCGGTTAATAAATGAACATTTTAGTTGTATTTCTTGTGTTTAGAGTGACAATAAATAAACAGTTAATAATGCAAGTGGGAGCCAGCTTTGTTCTGCCCACAGCTTGTTTGAAGCTCCTACCTTTCAGTAGTTTTTCACTTGTTTTAGTCTTTCTTCATGAAAAAAAAAATTAAAAATGACAAGAATTGAATAATCATTCATTTAGGATGTGACCTTGACTTATTTCGTCCTTGCCCTCTTCTGATAAACCTTGCCCTTTACTGTTGACCCTGTCCTTTATTGCTGACCTTAACCTTACAGGATGACAGCAAAGAGGAGGTTGCCGAGGACAACCCACTCCAGCAGCTTGGTTTTCAGATGATATACTACCTACAGATGCTACAGTTCATAGACCAGCTCAGAGCCTTCCATGAAAAAGACATCAACAAGGAGATTGACAACGTGGAGGCCCTGGCGACCCTTCACAGCATATACTCCATGACCTTTAACACAATTGGCCGCGAGGCAGTGGTTCATGTTCTCAGCCAGGATGACAATCTGGCTGCTTTGATACCTTTCATGGAACTCACTGGTAAGTTGGTCACTTGGATTTAACTCTGTTAGTGAGGTCTTCTGTGGGTTTGATACTGAAGAACTCCCGGGTAAAATGTCAGAGAAGATGGCAGTTTGTTGCACCAGTAGCTTGTATGGAAGTTAGTATAATTGATAAGGTCGGTTATACATTGTTGCAATAGGTGCTAGTTCCCACAAGATGTAAACTTAGAAACTAGGTTGATGAAGACATTAAACAGTATCATCTTTGCCAACATTGTGGGTAGCAAGATGTTTTTTTCCTCTTAATATCATGATATTGAGCAATACAATTACACTGAAAAACAGATGTAGTTGATGGTCAAACTCTGTGGGAATAAAGGTGGTGTATTTCCAGATGTGCTGAAACTGTCGGTCCGATCGGTCATGACCGGGAAAATTTGTCTGGACCGGTAAAAAATTGGATGTGGTCGGTCCAAAAGACTGTCAAGAGTTTTAAGAGCCACAATTTTGAATTTACAGTCATTATTCAACATACGTCACTAATAAAATTATATAAAACCCAAAGCGTTTTTTCCCTTCCAATTCAAACCTATCACATTCACAAACAAAGTAAGCTACCCTAATCGTACTGGTAGTATCTGTCTCAAACGAATAGAGTGATTTTCGGTCTGACAAAAATCCATTAGGTCCGACAAAATTTTTCATAACTGCCGGTCCAAATGTCTGGCATTCTGAAAAGTTTTCAGCATGTCTGTATTTCTACAATCAAAATGATATTATGACCATTTTCAGTTAAAGTAATGTGCAGTATTTCCTATATTTTAGGGGATGAGGCAAAAGACATTAAGATCAAGAAGTCAGTGTGTGCCAGTTACACCACCGAGCTGCTACTGTTTGTGGTCAGGTTCTCCCACAGTGTGGAGATGCTGGAGAGGTTTGCACCTAAGCTGCTGGAGATTGGAGAGAATGGTGAGTGTGCTGGTGGCTCCATCTGTTGTCTGGATTTCGAAGAGGTGTGTGTGTGTGTGTGTGTGTGTGTGTGTGTGTGTGTGTGTGTGTGTGTGTGTGTGTGTGTGTGTGTGTGTGTGTGTGTGTGTGTGTGTGTGTGTGTGTGTGTGTGTTAGAGAGAGAGAGAGAGAGAGAGAGAGAATAAAGTGTATTTTTAGAACATACTAACTACACACTGGTTAATCTTTTCACCATTACACTTTTATGTGGAAATCTGAATGAACATGTCTGTATATCTTTTTACAATTAAGGAATTCAAAAGGTATTTCTGGGATTTCTATCTTACTAAACAAATTTATTGGTTTTCTTAGAGATAGGATAAGAAACGTTGACTGTATTGGTTGGTTCTTGATTAAGACAGAAGTCTTCTCTATACCATTTTCCTTGGCATTTTGAGATTTCTGGAAGACACCACTCATAAACCTTTCAACAAACTTAACAGGTGTTTTGTTTAAAGATGATCAAGGTAGATTTGATGTATGCTCACTGTCATGTTCCTTAGAAGCTCCATTAGAGGTTTGTCATCTTCCCAGGAACAGCTGTTTGTGTGTTTGTCTGTGTGTGCATGCATGTGTGTGTGTTATTAGTAATAATATTCTGGAAAGATTCTGAAAAGACACAAGTAATTTAGAATAGAAATGCCTACTGTATAACTATATCATAATAATTAGCAGAAAAATTTGCTTAAACCTCTTAACTAGTCCAGCATAGATTTGGTTGTTTTTTTTTTGTTTTTTTTTTTTTGTACTTAAAGACTAATGAAGGTATGGCCAGTGCATATCGTGTTCCTAGGTAAAAGCCCTTAAGAGTCCTCAGGGTCCATTGTTCCGTGACATTGGATCTGGTTCTCTTAATTGCTGCTAATGCATTGAAATCACATCACCTCCGGCATGGTTGGACTATTGATTGATGGGAAATTTGTCTGCCATGACAGGGTCGTCTGCTGCGATATTTTCTAAATCAGTTTTTCTGTAAATAGTTAATGGACATTTACTGTGGAAAAAGTTGTAGGGGTCATTCAGTTTAATGTACTTGTGGTTTATGATTCATTAAAATAATACAAAATATGCTTGATTTTCAAAAGTCTTAGAAAAATTGTGTTAAGATGCCTCAAGGTTAGATAAAGTGATATATTTATCTATAGGAAATACCTGTCCATTAGTTGTTTGTTTTAGATCATTTGTGTCTAGGCTGTAAGTTGCTTAATTAGAATGTGTGTTGGGAAATTTGTTTAGAGATAATCATGTTAACATGCCAGACGAGACACCTTATTGGTTCCCATTTCCAACCATTTCTGCTGTCTGGTTGGAAGAGCCAAGCCCGCCTGAGACAGCTAACTTTATCACTCACTTGTGTGTCAAAACAATTTTACCGCTAAAGGCTTTTATTACCATCCATTTATTCATTAGGCCATCAGTGATTTGATATATGGCATGTGGATATCAAACTGACTTTACTTTAGTGCTCAAAATAGGTGCTCTTTTAAGTGCGTTATTTTTTGCCAATTTTCAGTCGCCCTTGATCAGAATCTACAGATATCTGTTTATAACGTTTTATCTGATGATGGATGTGCTTAGTTAGATTGGATTGGAGTTGAGGGATATTCTTGGAGGAAACATCTGCAAAGTTATCAGATTAAAATGTGTGATTAATTTCCCAGCACCAGTCAGCTCTCTGGGAGAATTTTTTCTTTATTATTCATTGGATAGCATTAGGTTTATAGCTGGATAAAAATTTTTTCTCTCCTTTGCATGAAAACAAATTGTAGCTGTCATATTGATTTTGTAACTATTTTCCTAATTCAGCTCTCATTTTACACTGCTGTTATTTAATAAAATTCCAGACATGAACTTCTCCTTAACCAGCATTTACTAAAATTTTCACTTTAAGACTTGCTTATTTAATATTTATATGCCCTCTGTAGACTTTGACCTAATCAGAAATTATAAAGATTGTGACTTATTGTTTTCCAAATATGTGCTTTCTTCTTTTGATAGAAGAAAATAAAGCTATTATTATAAGAAATATGTAACTGCAACAACAATGTGCAGAGCTGTCAGAAAGATTCCATTCATTCACCTTTTGATATTGACCAAGCCAGACATGTTGCTTTTGTTGATATTAATAATTGACAGTAGTTAACACCAATCTGAATGCAGTCTGATCACATTTACAACAATACCTGCTTGATGAGAGGTCATTTAGAGGACTTATCATAAAGATGGCTTTTAGCTGGCCATCAGTGTGCAATCAAGAGTTAAAAGCCACATTCAGAACAGCGGACTAACTAGTCCATGTGTCAGATATGGCAGACCCACTTGAATACATCCCCTTGGGGAATCTAGTCAGTGTGTATTAGCGGATTACACCCCATTTCCATAGATTTTTAGATCGATCTATCCCTGTGGGGAGTCTCACTAGATTACTGTCAGCTTGGCCGTCTTAAGCGTCTGACCCGCCTACTAAAAGCTATAAGGGGGTAATTAACTATGGTGCCCGCTCGGCTGACTGCAATTTAGCATGAACCCCCAGGGAGTTAGGTCGATCTAAATCTTAATCTCTAGATCGATCTAAAGCTCTGGGAAAGCACCCTTAGATGACAAGCTTTTTAATTGGTCGCCATATTTGGCCCGCGGACCAGTTAGGTCGCTGTTCTGAATTCTGATTCTGCAGGGAATCTATGCAGTGTCTAATCGAGAATTTCCGTGCAACCTTTTAAGCAAGTCGCCATATTTGATCCGCGGATCTGTTAGTTCGTTGTTCTGAATGCGCTCATAAGGGCTCTTATCCATGTTCTATGATGTTGATGGTATAGAAGTAATGTTTGGAGAATTAGTATTGAAGATTTGCCAGTTTTGCGTATTGGTTGTTAACAGTTTCTCCCCATGCAGCTTTCAAGAGATTTGAATTTGGTCAGATTTTTTATTGAAAAATGTAGGGTCTGACTATAAAGAACTGAAATATCAGTCTCTTAACCTCAGCTAAAGCAGTTGGGTTTTGGTCCATACATCTGTCCGTCTGTCTGTTTGTCTGTCTGTCTGTCCTGAATTTCCCTGCAACAATTTTTTAAAAATTTTGAAAACTGTACTTTTATATCATGCTGCCTTTGAATGCCCATCCCCTCCTAACTGTTCAGTCAACTTCATTGAAACCTTACACATGAAGATATTGACTTGTAGTTGTGCGGTACTTCAGTCTTGTGCAATTTTGTCCTGCTATCTCCTACGGTGTTTAAGTAAGAGAAATCTTATAAAGTTAAAGATCTTATATAACAAAAATTGTGCACTAGGGCATTTTCTTCCTGATGCTAGCTAGAATCACAGACATAATTTTCAGACATGAGTTTATCTTAGTTCGAATTGGAAATAAGATTTTTTTCTTGGTAGCATTCACCGTAAGCAGCACTCATAAGACCAACAAGCTGATTTTTCCTAATTTTTTTTTTTAATCCAAAATTCATGTCTTAGTTATTAATGGAGAGAGAGCGAGAGTTGTATTCTACAGTAAATTATGAATTCAGTCTTAACTGGATCTTGTCATAAATAAAATTATTGCTTTGTTCGAGAAATAGTTCTTATAGGCATTGCAAGCTACAGGTAATTAGTTCAGATGTTACTGTTATATCTTGCTGTGCACAGCAACCAATTAATTTTGTTGACACAAACTGTTTTACTGTGTACTATCATTAAACACTTATCAAATATCACAAAGCACTTCATATGCAAGGAGAATATTGAGTTTTTTTATGTAGCAAACACATGAATGAGGTGTATGGGGGATGCTAATGATTTATAGAGAAGGATAATGTGTGATTTCACTTTGAGGTTTGTGTAACAAGTAAACGAACATGCAATGCAACTAAAGCTTCTGTCAGTGACAGAGGTGGCATATATCCATAGCAGCTTCATCTATAATTGATAATGAGGTGATGAAAAATGAGAATGATTGATTGGATCTGTCAGAAATGCATAATTATGTGTACGTGGTAATATCTTTTACTATATTTAGCTGTAACAGCTATAGTATCTTGAAATTTAGCTGGGGTAGCGCTAACAATTTTTTTCACTTAGCCAAATCACTACTTTTTTTTTTTTTTTTTTTTTTTTTTTTTGCAAAATGGTTTAAATTTGACTAAAACAAGTCAAATCAACCCTAGTTTGTTTAGCCAACATGAAGTCATTTTTAGCATTTAGCTACATTGGTGAGTGTTAGTGCTACCCCAGCTTAGTATAAGGTGCATTTCAATTGAAGTTGAGATGATTTTAAGTAGTTTATTTCATTTTGAGCAGCAGACCTTATCACAAATACAAACCACAGGGACTCGGCCCTCTGTTGTCATGCCCAGTGTAAATGTTATAAATCTAATAATGCAGGTCCCATAATTTTAGTTTGCTTTGCTGTAGGTAGAAATCAGGCTTAACATGTTACAGCAAATGACAATCTCAGTTAAAATGGGGATGAGAGGTACAATGTGGAGATTAGATAGACTTCTTGTGGTTAGAAATCGGAATTTATATAACAAGTTTTTTGCTGGGATGGTAAGAATTGATCAGAACCAAGTTAATCTGTCACAGCTTGGTTGGAAATGCATCTGATCATGAGGCGCCACCCTCTGAGTCTGTGCTGTAGCATGTGTGATATTTGAAAATGGTTGCCAATGGCTAAGGATTATTTATTGTGGTTATACGTAATTAAAACAGAAATGCCATATCATATTCCGGCAACATGGTCTTCTACTGAAAAAAATTTATTGAGCTGACTTTTCTTTTGTTGCCGTTTGCCTTTGAAAGCCCACTGATATCAGTAGAACTTTTCCTAAAGAAGGTGTGTCTTGGATATGTTACAAAGAGAGAAACCAGCAGGACGCAGTAGAAATTTGCTTGCAAATTGCTTTTATGTGTATGGTTGATAAAAACGGGAATTACTAGAGTGCAATGAAATTGCTCTTTTCTTCCTAATGTGAGCTTCGATTTCACATCATGAGTGGGGATCTTCCCAAAAGCTTGGAACAGAATATCCAGAAAGATATCTAAAGATAAATTTGACTGGCTTTTTTTTTTTTTTTTTTTTGGTGGTCGTCACACCACACTTGCTTATCTGCCATTATATCCAACACTGGTCTCCTTCAAATTTGCAAAATCGGGATTGTTTTAAGCTAAGGCATGAGACCTTGGGCTGTTTCTGATTATACCCATATTTCACTGTATAAATGAAATTTTTTCATTATTTTTTTTGCCTTTTTAACCTTGTACTTCTAAATACTAAGCTCTATTTACCCCTCTTTTGAAAAACAGTTGTGGCTTAAAATTGATAAAATAAGTGTCAATGTTAATGCTGTGTTGAGTGTTTCCCTTATGCTGTAGAGAAAGTTTGTATTACTATTGTTTTTGACAGTGAAAAGGTAGAATATCAATAATCCTAATGTCTCTGTACACCTGGTCAGCTGATAACAAACAGCCCAAATAGGAATGTGTGTGTTTTTGGTATTGATTGCTCTTGTCTGTGCTCTGCAGATAATAAGGGGCAAGATATGCAAATGTTTGAAGTGACGGTCAAAAGAATTAACAACAAAGAGAAAAATTGCAAGAGCAACTTTTTTTCTGACAGGTTTTCCTCTGTCATCCCATACTCAATTTTGCAACAAACTCCATATACAAGAGATGTTTTTTTTTTTTTTTTTTTTTTTTAAATTTTGTAACAACTTGATTTTCTGAAGCTAATGGAAAAATGGCAAGAATTGCTGTTATATTGTGTACTCTCTTTAGTGTAAAAATATAAGTTCAAACTACAGATAGTTATTGTATTGCTTTCAGGCCATTTCTGGGGCCTATGGGATATTAGTGTACTAGACTATTTGAATAAATGATATTTAGATGGTTTTGTATTATAGAAGAATTCATGGCATGAAGTAAATGTGGATTTTTGAAAGGCTCAGCTGTGTTGGTACAATATACTGGGAATATATTGGTTTTATGTAGAGTGGTTTTAAGATTCCACCTGTACTTAATCATAGAATGTGTCATACTGAGAGAGAGAGAGAGGGTTCATTTTTATTCTGACAAAATTTTATTAAAGAGGCCCATTGATATTGTCACTAATTACCCTTGAAGTGTGTCATTTGTCATAAGAAAACTGTCATGACAATGCAAATGGTAATTGTTTTTATGATTCGAGAGAAAATGGTCATCATTTTTCACAGACATTCTCTGACACCAGTTGTCTGCATTAGCCTGTCTCTGCCAGATGCTATTCAGGGGCTTGTTCAGTCTATGATAGATGTAAAGTCGAGTCTTGAATGCCTCCTTCGACTGCTGAAGTCAGTTAATATGTCTGTCTGCTGCCCAGGCGATCTTTTTGAGAAAAAATAACCATGAAATCCACTTTCCATTGCAGACACTGGTTGGGGAAGATATTACTTTTAATTATAAGTCATTGGTAATTAAAACTTTCCTAGCCCTATGGTCATCTGCTGCCTGGAAGGGATTTGAGACTGGAGCGAAAGTCACATTTCTAGTCACCTTTGTCCCACCTGATTAAAATTTCTCAGCCTGTTTTGCAAAAAGTCTAAAGACTCAGTTTAAACTAATGAATATCAGATTATATTATTGTACAATGGCATATAGATCCAGTAGCCCATCAAGAATAGTAGGATTAGGAAACATGAATCATGGTGGTGAGTAGTTATTGTCATTGCCAAGTCAACAACAAGCCTGTTATAATTTAATTATATGTATAAATTAGTTGGCTACTGACCACTTGCTTATGATTACCTGTAAATATGTCCAGATTAGGTACTTTCCCTGTGAAATTTAACAACTGGCAACTGGAAAAAAAAAAAGCCAGAAGATGCATCAATTATTTTGATACTTTATTTAATTGATACTCCCATCAAACATGCACTTACTGACTGCCAGTCATGGTAAATTGTAATTAGTGAGTTAAAATGATTGATAACACTGTTGTGATATTTGCCACAAGCAAACCTAATTCCATAAAGAGAAAATATTTGAATTTGGAATGTGCTTTTTAGTGGAAGAAAATTACACCTGAACTTGAATATGGTAATTATCCACAAATTAAAAAAAAACAAAACAATGTGTGTGTGTGTGTGTGTGTGTGTGTGTGTGTGTGTGTGTGTGTGTGTGTGTGTGTGTGTCATTATGTCATTACCTTTAAAAATTTACTTTTTGAGATGAATGAACTGATTTGCTCTAGAGATATTTCAGAATATATTTCTCAGGTATTGCCAACATAATATCATTTGGGATTTACATACTGTACCAAATTTGATCAAACATGGAGTATAGAGACTGTAATGTTGATGAGGCCAGCTGCTGGAGGCTAACCTTCTAAAGTATGTGCTGACAAAGTAGTTAAATCTTTGACATTCATTAGCTGAGGACCGGTTTTACAAAAGTACTTTGTCTCAGGAAGTCTTGTGTCAAGGTAGATAAAAAATTTAAGCTAAAAGTGGATTAGAAATTGCAATACCCTGTCCGCCGTGTTTGTACGTTAGGTACAATTTTTTTTTTATGATTCTGTTACTGTGCGACTATAGCTAGTTAAAACAAGGTTAAAAAAACTGGTGAAATTGACATCCCAAAATTGGCTCTTGAAGTTCTTAATCAAAGTGACAACAAATGATACTCTGGCATTCCTCTGTGGATGAAAATATCTTGACAGATTTGAACAAAATTGATGAAGCGTACTAAAAGGGGTAAAAATTGAAAGTGAAGATGTTTGAAATTGATTTGTGGGATAAAGAAGAGAAACCTACCTATGAAAAAAAATCAGATTTGACACACTTGCTTGTTGAAACTGGAAAATAATTGGTAGGGCTGCTAAAACAAATATCTGCTTTTACGTTTTGCATGCACATTTTTTTTACCATCTGTACTTTAAGGATAATTATCGGCCAGACTAAATTCATAATTAGTTGATTCAGAAAGCGTAATTTAGAAATGAGATAATTATCGGCCAGACTAAATTCATAATTAGTTGATTCAGAAAACGTAATTTGGAAATGAAATAATTATCGGCCAGACTAAATTCATAATTTGTTGATTCAGAAAATGTCATTTGGAAATGAGATAATTATCGGCCAGCCTAAATTCATAATTAGTTGATTCAGAAAATGTAATTTGGAAATGAGCTATATATGCATGTAAACTGGGCAACAAGTGGAGGTACTAATTGGGAAATAAAATTCCAGGAACTATCAGAAGTGCTGATTTTAAACTCTAGTTATCAGTAATTAACTACATTTTGGCCAGCTAAAGGAAGTTAATCCAATCGTAAGTTTTATGGCTCAGCAAAACTGTTCACAGCAATTAGTTTTAATTCTTTCTCTATTAGGTTTTTAGTCCAAATGAGATGTTTTCATCAAAATTATGGCTTAATGATTTCATGCATGTTTAATGCATGCTTTTATTTCCAGGGTGATGGTACTAGATAGACAACTGTTAGCCACGTGGGAAGATTGAGTACATAAAAACCCAACATTTGTTACTCATGTACATTAGTATTTATTCTGATCATTTTATTATTTCAAGATTTGCAGATTTCAGTAAGTTGTGAAGTGCCACTTACTAGACTCAAGCTAACATACTAATTCTCAATTTTTTAAAGGTAATTTTTCAGTTACAATGGACAAGATTGTATAATTCTTTAGTATCTTAGTTTCATAATTCCTTTGCTATCAGTGTAAATGTTTTGAGTCTTTTCAAAGATCTGATGGAGCAAAAAGGGATTTGATGGCACAGGTTCCATGCATGTCCTCCTCTCCTTTTCTCCTTCTGAATCCAGAATATTTTTATACATTATCCTGACTGTTGCTTGCTGTAGTATTAATATCCTTTATTTGAGTATTTAAATTCTGATTGAGAGGCAAAAGCTCCACAAGTTCATGATCCTTCTGAAAATTTTCATCATTGTGTTTGATGAAATTGGCCCTGTTGGACTTTGGTTGAGTGTCACCTAGTGCAGCCGTCTCGTTATGGACTATCACACTGGTGTTGTGGTCATTTCCGTTGAGGAGTAACTTATCACTTTCACTTTGTTGAGGATCGGTTTCACTTTCATTTTGCTGTAGTAGACCTCCACTTTCCTTGAGAGGCATGTCCTTCTGACTGCGTAGTGCTTGTGTAGAGGCGACATCCTCATTGAGATCATCTTCATCACTGTCATCATCATCATCATCATCTATTCCTAATTCGTGATCACTGCTACTATTATAGCTAAGACTGCTATCTGCTGCATCTGTGTTTTCACCTCCTGCGCCTTGTCGTTTCCTGCACTGACATGCACAAAGTACAATCAACACCGTTGCTGTACTGCACGTGGTGATTGAAAGCACGGCAATAATTGCGACAAAATACAGGGGTATGAATTCCCCGACATCATCGTGCGTTTGAGTACCACTAAGCCCATCAATGGAGTGAATATTTCTGGCAGGTATTGTGGGGTGATTGTGTATATCTCCAGGTAGCAACTTGGCCGAGGTAGCATTTAGCGGTTGCTCCTTACTGGGTTTGTCCAGTACTGCTACTGTACTCGCTGTTGTTGTTATGGTTATGTTAGCAACAGGTGCTGCATTCCCTAACATCTGAAGTGTAACATAGGTTACTACAGACAACAGGTAGTTCTTGAAATATGGCCACATGCTGACCAAGGTCCACTAGGGTGGACTAATTGTCTAAAAAATATCCTGTGTCCAGACCAGGTGAATTCAGCCAGTCTTAGCCAGTTATCTAAGAGGATTGTGTAAACAGAAGTTCGAAAAACTACAATAAAGTCTGGTTATAATAAACTTGTCCAGTGTCCTCTAGGCCAATATGATTTCTGATCTTATATCCTTAGGGTTGTGATATGGGGTTTCTAAAAGTATGTATATCTATTGTTTCTCTACAATAGACTAACACTTGAATTCAGTTGAATCTGTGTTTAGTCAGAAGTTGCTCAAAAGTGGATAAATGGCAATAGTAAGATCCATATCCAGGTGAACATGAATGTACTTAAAGTGTCCATCTGCATCAGCCATCGGAATGGTTGACAAACAAGGTGATATTAATTAGTTGTTGTCACTCACTCGTTGACACTTGCTGTCGTCACTCACTGTGAAGTGTACAAATCATGGCTGCTGACTAGATTTCCAGAAATTTGCTGATGGCTGAAGGCCACCAAACATGTTATGCATCCTGGTTATATATAATTCAGATTATAATAGTACATATTTATATATGCCTTCAGAACTTTGTAGGATTTTTCTGTCTCTAGATAAAGTGCTTCAGTAAAATACCAGCTGGTCACAGTCGGTAATTGTTATTGTTGGTCACCAGTGACCACCCCCAGCAGTTATCACGAGTCTTTACACTTATATATCCAACCAATGTGATCAGTGGGTGTACCTTCCACTCCTTGGTAAAACTGTTCCGTTTCTCTTCTCTGATGAAGGCTGGTGTGCAAACAGACGCAGCAACTGTAATGTGAACACAAAATCACATTTGGAAAATAAAAGCACAATTGATTATTATTATTATACAGACTATTGTAACACTCTGCAGCACAGTTGTAATGTAGAATTATTCGATCCAATGTGAGTGATTTCCAGATAATTTTGACATGGAAAATACATGTTGGCTGTAGTTGCCATAAAACATTTTTGCTTGACTTCCTCGAAAGATTACAGGGCATCATGAGTTATCTGACCCTCTCTTACTCTGTTATTGTTCAAAAAAACAATTCAAAATATTGAAAAGCTGATAGAATATTTTCATTTTTAAAGCCAAAGAGAGTTTTCTGCAGCATTTTTAAAGCCAAAAAGATAGTTTTTGCAGCTTTTTTGTTAAAGTAATAGTGTTGGAGTAGGCTTAGAGACAGTTCAGGACCTGCGTAGAATACCTTTCCTAACTGATTGTAACCCAATGCCGGTGTCTATCATATCCCATCACTACTACTTGGCTGCTATGCAAGCAAAAGAGGCAAGCAACTGCTGTTTATATGAGGTTTTCTGTGTATCGACTGATTTCTGAACTCTTTGTCTGTGTTTTCTGTACGTGTTTCCGTTTGTGTGGCTTCCAGGCCACACAATGGGTTTAATTGGATGTATTGGGAAATTGATCACACGACCCTTTTCCACTACTAAGCGGGAGGCGTTCGTGTGAAGATTTTTGACATTTTGCCATTTGTTTCTTTCTCTCTTTCATTATTGTTTTTTGTGTGCGTTTGTTGTGCATTTAGAAATAAGGATTAATTGAGTGGTAGGTAGAAAATATCATAGACAAAGAAGACTCTACTTTAAGTGGAAAATGCACTTTAAGGCAAAAAAATAAATAATCAATTCAATATCTGTTAGCTAATAATGGGTAAATAGGCACATGAGTGAGGACCACTGTAGAGTGGCTTTAGAAGAAAACTTGCTGTATTGTGTATAAGAAGTTTTTCCAGTGGCACTATGACAACAATTCAACATGCAGATCTTCCATAATATTTTTTATTGCTGTCTGTGTGTGTGTGCCTGCATGCATGCAATGCATGCGTGCATATTTGTTTGTGTGTGGAGGGGGTAGGTATTGGGAGTAATTTGTGGTTTCCATTAATCTCCACATGACATGTCAATGTGTAATTGAAAATGGGTGCATTTGCCCAAGATGGCTAAGAGTACTGAGGAGAGGTCCTGAGAAACTGATGCTCTACAAGTTCAATGCTCAGGTTTGGCCAGTATCTAGATTTCAGCAGCCTGAATTATCAATACCCTTTTTTCCTTTTGTTTCTGTATTATTATTATTATTATTATTATTATTATTATTATTATTATTATTATTTTTTTTTTTTTTTCTTTTTTTGCATTGCTTTGCTTTTCATAGGCTGGCAAATTGATATGAAATCCATAAATTATACCAATACGGCACATTATAATACCTTTTATAAAACTGTATTCAGTTATGGGGGAAACTTCAGAAATCTATTTGTTGAAAGAAGCAGGCTGTTTGTCTTAGTAATAAGTTTATGATATTGTTGTTTAAGGGAATATAAATACTACTTTTGACCTTTTTAACTTTTTTTAACTTGTTTATAGCACTGAATTAACAACTTGAGTTTTTCAGCTTCTGGATGAAATGTTGCTCAAAGTAGCATGCACTTTTTACTTGTTTTTTTTTTTTTTTTATTTTGATATCGTTAAATTATATCAACACTTTAACAAAAGCTTTCCGAATACTAAATTGCTTTGTCATAAAACTAAAATAAAATGAGTGGATTTAAATTTACTCTGCTTAATTTGATTTAATTGTATGGGTTAGATAATAGCAATTAGTTTTATCAACAGTTCTACCCGAAGTGAAGTAATTTGAATGCAGATATTAGGATTTTTCCCACTTACACATACTTACCTCAATGTCAACTTGTAACATCAGCTGCAATTCATCCACTTCTCTTGAGTTTTGATGTAGCTAATACATATCCACCGTCCTCTGCTAATTATTAAGCCATGAAAAGCAGTGAAGTGAACACTTATGTAGCTAGCAGCAAGAAGTTACTGTGAAGTCAGATCAGTCTTTCTCTGTGTCTCCTCGGCAGTGAATCTGCTGGTGTATGTAGTGTATCAGAAATTGCTTGTGACAGCTAGTTAACAGTCATTGTAAAGACTTGTTGTTCCAGATCGAAACATGCCCAGGGAGAGGATTAATCATGCTCACAGTGGTCCAGTGCACTGATACAATGTAGAACAACACCATGTGTAATAACACACCACTCAGTTCAATAATGCCCGATTCTTATTCTAAAGTCAATTCACTTACTCTTGTTTGGTTTTTCTGATTTCTTTTGCAGCAGGTGTTTGTTTGCCCAGCTTATTCACAGGTATATTGTCCAACTTGATACACTGTGTTTGCCCTAATTTTGGACTCTCCTCATTGGTGGATGGATGTGAAGTTGTGGTGCCCCCCTCTAAGGACACCCCGCCTTTGGAATACCTAACACAGTGGTGTGATTTGCAAGGGGCTCTCAAGGGGTGGTGATAGGAAAGTGACACTTAATGGATAGCACTATAATAATTATAATTATTTGTTGGTGTTGTTGCTTACATTGTCCCTTCCCCCTCCTATGCAGCACTCATCGCACTAAAGATCTCTGAAGATCTTTTAGTATTTGTAGGCTAAGAGTGGATGGTTCCTCAAAGGGGGTGGTGCCTCTGGCACCTTGTTCCATTATTATTTTTGATTAGCGTGTGATTGGATCTACTGCTAGAGGGAGGCTCTGGTTTGAATTACAAGACATTGATTTTGCATTCAGAATTTATGACTACGGTAATTACTCCTAGAATTCAAGCAAAATTGGTGGGATAAACAATGGCCATACATCCAGGTCTTTCTGCTGGATTTCTCTCACTTTAATTTATTATTATTATTATTATTAATGAAAAAGTATCTTGGAATAAAAACAAGATCTAACATTTCTAAATTTAAGCATTTTCTGTAGAAATTTCCATCTTGTCTGTGGGCTTCTCTGAGTTAAACTTTGACTCGGATTCTATGCCACTGCCCAGGTCAGGTTTTAACTATAAGAATAAAAAAGTTCACATTTTCAGAAAAATACCCACTCGCCACTTTGAAATAGCTGATCATGACTACACTAGGACTCTGTTCAAAATAGCCGAGTCAGAACCGTCATGCGATATGTGGAAGAGTATGAGTGGGTGTTTATCTCCCAAGCAGGCTTATGTGTAAAAGACTGTAAAAGTTCCTTCAAAGTGGAATAAGTCAAGAAGATTGAAGCCGTACAAGTGGTTTCTTACCAGGATGAGGTGCGGTGAGGTGTGGTGATGATGGATCATAAAAGTGGTTGATGTTACTCGGCTGCACCAAAAGTAGTATTGTACACACAAACAATTAAAGAAAAAAAATTCAAAAAGAAGGGAGTTACATTTTTTCAAAAGAAAAAAAAAATGCCCTACAGAATGAGAACTGATCTTAGGTTCTTAAGATTTTAATGTATTGACTACCAAGAGAAAAGCTAACAGTGTTTGATAAATGACCTTCTACAGTAGAATATGCATTTACTGTGCTTTGAAAAACCTTATGCAATTATTTTATGTAATGTATTTATTGATTCGAGCACATTTTTACAAGGTTGTGATCTAACAGATACTGACATATAATCTCTACATTGTAATTTACACAGTAAATATTTATGTACATGTTCATTGCCCCTCACTTAAAATACTGTTCACAGACAAAAAAAATAAATAAATAAATAAATAAAAATCTAGCACCGTGTATATAGTAATGCAATTGTTCATCTTATACTATAATTTCAGATGACCTCATGGTGTCTTGCAGAGAGCCAAATTTATTTTTATAAGGCAGGACAGTAGCATATCTTGCAAAGGATTGTACAGTTTCTGGATCATTTAGTAATGAGAAACTCCAGATGAAAAAGCAATGAATGATTGTAATTTGTAAATGTATGTAAAAACTGTATCAGCACATCAGACTTAGTGAGGCTTTACATGCATGAGAAACTACTTTCAGAAGAGAGGCGTGTGGAGGCGTGCCTCTAAATCATCTTTATGCAACTGTGATGGATACAGCCTAGGTAAGAAGTCAATTCATTTTAGGAAATAATCCCTTTATGCATATTCTGAGGAGAGTACTAGATGCGCAATCGAGTATGAACATGTTGCGTAGGGTTTTAGCTCTGGGATTTCATCTCACATGATGTATGAGGTTGAAGTCATTGTAGCTGCCAAACATTCTTCTTTTATATATTTGATCTGATGTTGAATGGCTTCTCTTGGGAGTGAGGTACAGGTCAAGGTCAGGGTCAAGGTCAGGTTCAGAGTATTCATGTGATTGGCCTCTGGTCATGTGTGCACTGTTTGATCTTAAGGATTATGAACTGATAATTTAGTCGTGATTAGATTTACTTTAATGGAAGAGATGAGATATGTACTTTTATAATCTTTTGTTTCATGTATGTAATTACAAACCCAAGCATATATTATAGTCATCATAGACAAAAAAGAATGTAACAAGATTGATCATAAAACAAGTCAGTTATTCATTGGAAATCTTCTTCTTCATGTGCCAGGTCTGTTGCAGACATCGGCGATCATGGCCTTCCATTCCTCTCTGTTGTCAGTTCTCCTGATGCGTTCATTGTTGGGGGATTCTTTCCTCGTTGCGTAGCTATTCAGACTGTCTGTGTATTTTGTGCGTTGTCTTCCTCTGCTTTTGGTACCACAAATCTTTCCACACAGTATTTGCTTTTCTATTCCATCAGCTCTGATTATGTGCCCAAAAAATTGTAGTTGTCTTTTTCTGATGGTTCTGAGTAGGGATCATTGGAAATATCTGATGAAAAAAAATCGTTAAACAAAACAACAGCCGCTTTGACTTTAACTAGCTTTGACTGACTAGTGTACATGGACAGGTGCAGTTGGTGGGGGACATCTTTTCTACCCTCTGATATCACAGGGGTCTCACGGGGACCATTCCCAGCACCTATGGACTAACTTTGAATCGATCTATCTCCAAGGGGAATCTCTCTAAATTGCTATCAACTTAAGCGGGTTAGATGTTTGTCACGCCTACTGAAGTTGCTAGGGGGTAATTACCTCCGCCAAAGAGGTTATGTTTTCACCCCTGTTTGTCTGTTTGTTTGTTTGTCATCAACATAACTCAAAAAGTTATGGACCGATTTTGATGAAATTTTCAGGAACTGTCATAAGTGGGCCAAAGAAGAGATGATTAGTTTTTGGTGGTGATCCGGATCAAAAATCAATCAATAATCAATAATTATCAAAAATCGCTGCCTTGGCGGAGGTCTGTGCTCTCAGAGTGCTTTTCTAGTTAATTATCTTTTAGTAGCTTCAGTAAGCATGTCAGACAAATAAGCTGCTTAAACTGAAAGCAATTAAGTGAGAAACCAAATGGGAGAAAGGACTGATTAGAGGGGTGCAAATTGCTCAACATATCATATTTTATAAAAATTTCTTCGCAGTGCCCTTAGCCCTTTTTAATTCTCTAGGATGTGCCATAAATAAAGTAGTTGTTTCACTTGACCTTCCTTTGAGAGTCTCCTTAGTCCTGTCTTGGTGTCTAATTTGTCACTAGGGACATCTACTGACAGATGATAGAGTACTTCTGCAATGGGCATTAGTTTCTATTAGCATTATTTTTGTCTTATTCTGATGGGAAATAGAATTACATCAGTGCCATTTAGCCAAGATTGAATGGTCAAGAAATGATTGAAGTTTCAGAATGAGAGATAATGTGTTTTATTTCACACTATCCAGTAGTTCAGTGTAATGGACTAAAATATGACAGCTCAGGAGACATGGCACAGAAACTTAGAGAAATGGTGGTACTATGGGGCGGATTGAGGCCGTCTTCTGGTTGGAAGACGGTCAAAAATGGAGGATAGATCAACAAAGATAATTTGGTAGACTGTCAGAAAATACTGCTGGATACGCCCCTGTAGTATATTATAAATCATTCACCCAACCCAACAAGTCCATGTTAATACATCGTCTATGCATGTTTTATTTCATATTTTTTTCTATTATATTTATATATATATATATATATATATATATATATATATATATATATATATATATATATATATATATATTGTTTGTTTGTTTGTTTGTTTTTTTGCTCATGCTCCCTACCTCCCTCCTTTCCTTTCCTCTTTTCTCTCTCTCTCTCTCTCTCTCTTACTGCTAAATGTTTTGTGTGCATGTATTCTTATTACACTAGCACTATAGCCAATTTCAGCCAATTGGTAAACAAGTTCTGATTTAGTTACAGAAAAATACAAAATGTGGCAGTGCCTTTTCCAATAATTATTATTATGGAATTAGTACAAAATATTGATTGATTGGGCTAGAATGACCAGATTTTGGTCCAAAGGAAAATATATCTTAAACTATATATGTTGCCATAGTATCATTGGTAGGCTTGTCAAACCATCTTTCACCTTAAAAATATGAAGTTGGCATGTGTTTATTTCAATGTATGAAGAATATTCATAGCTAAAAGCTTTTTTATTGAAATATTTTACAGACATTCAAGTTGGAGTCAAACTGATATCCTGCCATTTTCCCATATTAGGGACATTATTCATGGAAAGCTCTTATTGACTTTTATCTCAAGCCATAACTTCAGTATTTGTCTCAGCAGTATATATGCCTTGTCTTTGTTGCCATATTGATATTTAACTGTGGTAAAGAGCATCTTGATGTTGATTTAGAACAAGATTTGCTTTGAACTAAAGTGATGGGATATGTAGGTCTCTAATTTGTGGCATCTTGTTGTTGGGGTGATTGTTAAAGTCACATCATATTACCACTTCTAGACTGGTTGTTATCTGGCCTCTGTTCTAAAGTCAGAATCTCAAGTCTTTCAGATGGCTTCAAAATCTTTGGACTTCTCTTAGACTGCTAAAACCAGGGCCCCGTAACTCTAAAGCATTGTGTATTGCGACCGATCGCAATCGTCTTGATTCCATAAAGCGCCAATACTCATCCCATAAAATACACTGTAGCCTCTATGTGATATTCGCAATAGGCGATGCTTTCGAGTTACAGGGCCCAGATGGGCTACTTCATGAAGACCAGTACTTGCTATTAGAATACGGACACACTGCAAGACTTAAGAAGTTAAGTGTTGTTGAACGATAGTTTTTACTGGCTCAGTTTAAATTAGCTTTGTTCTCAAAGAATCTATTATTAAATCTTTTGGGAATTATAGGATAAAAAATTGTCTATAAAACATTTCCTGTGGATTTGGCACAAAACGTTCAACATTTAGATTGAGACTGATATACAGAAGTTTGTAATTTCTTTCTGATCACTGTAGCTTTTGAGAATCATCAGATATAAAAGTATTTTAGGTTCACTTTCCTCATGAGTGTATCAGAAGTGGGCATTTTTCATGATAGGAAATGCTGACATTTGGAATTTTCTGGCACATCACTCTTGAGTAAAGGGTACCAATAAAAAAAATGTTTTAAGGAAGTACAGTTTTCTATTAAAAAGGATCCTATTACTGATTTAGTTGAACAGAATACTATAGGTCACAACTACAAGATTTGGTGGGGATGGGGTCACAGTATGTGTCTGTTACCATTAGACGATAAGGCAGTAATTTTACTGAGGGATGATTTTAATAGCAAAAAAAAAAAAAAGAGCGAGATGTCGAGATGACCTGCTGAGGTGCTGTGTCAGAGTTTGTTTTCAATTTAGTTTTATTAGGAAACCACTGACCTTTCTGAAGAAGGTAGATTCACATCTTATCATTTATTGGATGAAAAAGTTCCTTTCAGTCATGTGTTAAGGGTACAACATTGATATTTGTACGGGGACAACACAGCCATTTTTGCTGTCTCTTTATCTCCCTGTTATCTGTCTAGCTAAGCTGTGTGTAGATCTCGATTTCATGTTAAATCATCCATTTGAACAATTTGTGAATTTCAATAACCGTGTATCCTCAATTATGGAAATTTTACACAAATCAATAGAACGATAATTGCGTGTATCCATTTACTTGAACCAGGTCAAGCAAAAAGTCAGTGCAATACACTTATTTATAGGGTGTTAATGAACATATGTTGATGACACTAGGAAATATGTTATTTACATTTATTTATTTCACACCAAAAGTCAGTAATCATTACAATTTTTCCCTGGAAATGAAATACTGAAATAAGTGATTTTATATAATTAGCAAAATAGCTATACATAGCTATACATGTCAGCCAAATGAACAAAAAATTGATTATATAAATGTTAAACATTTTTGCATAAAGTTGCATTTTATGTCATTATAGTGATGAATTGACAAGCTTGCCAGACGTCTTGAGCAAGTTAATTCATCCACCCTGTGAAATCTTTTACATATATGCATGCAATAGAAATCAGCAGTTGGCACTGCCACAAAACTCACTATAGCTAGAGTGACAAGTAGAGTGCACCCACTTCAGACATAGTAGGGAAGTATAGTATGAAAAAAAATTCATTTTGATTCTTCATTACTGATAACCCTTTTCTTTTTGCCCCTGCTTCATTGCATTTCAGGTTAGACACAGAGAACCCCCCCCCCCCCCCCACTTCATTTTTACCATGATCATGGTTTTCCCAGATAAATTTGTGATCTGACACAAATGGGACTCGGTTGATTTTTTCCAGAACATCACTTTTCTTTGTAGATTCCCACTAAGGTGTCAGTCTTGGAGGGAATATATTAGTTTAAGGCAAAACTTTTGTGCATGCTTGCCTGCCTGCTTATATGTGTGCATTTTAATCAAAATTGATTACCACTTTGTAAATTCACCTACCATGTTTACAGTTTTTAAAAAAGCATTAGGTGTATTAATACCAATACATATTTAAGAACTCACAAAGAGTCTCACTATATGTCTAGGGATGATGATGATGAGTTTCTTCTGTCCTGAAGGTATTGAAAAGGTGATACTTAATAGTAGATTTGGTTAAAAGCCATTTTTGATGTACTTTTTTTTTTTAATAGATGGAATTAATGGAGAAAATGAAGTTCACATTATGGTTCAATATAAAAAAAGTAAATTTTAATCCAGAAATGCCCTCCCCCTTTTGTCTCAAGGGTTTTGTATTATCCAGCAGTCCTCATCAGCAAGTATTTTGAATTCCACTGTGTTTTCATGTGTTGTTCTTGGGTTCAAAACATGATGAAAAAAAATCTTTTCATTTGATCACTTAACTCTGGCAAACCTGAGATAACTTAACTGGTAATGTCCACCAAAGGAGAAATATTTTCTCTTGTTTTTTTATTATTATTATTTATTTTTTGCCAGGCTGTAAGTGGAAAGTATCAGAGTTATCTATGGATTTTCATAGGTTCTGGAAGTTAAAAATTAGATTTGAAGTCAGACAGGATCCATGTGTTATGTCAGAACTGGCGAAATGCTCTGAGACTTCAATCTGTATATTGATGGAGTCAAGTCAGCATAATGCTTCATGATTTCACGGTGCTTTATTTGCTGCTACAGTATATTTGAATAGGAATTGACTGAGATTGCAAAATTGTGGTGGATTGAAAACAGACTCCGAGGCAATTAAAATTATTGGTATCATTAATCTGTAATCTAAATGTTTGAATTATTAGTACCACCAGCGTGTACGCTGGCGGTACTCATGGTTTTAGTCCCGACCCGTCTCGTCCGGCTCCGCCGGCTCCGTTGGCTCCGTAAGCTCCGCCGGCTCCACGTACTGGCGCAGGATACAAGTCACCGTTACCGCTTCTCCTCCTAGACCGCAAGGACCCCTGTCCCCATCTCTTGGATTTAGGTCACATATAACCTCAACTTGAACCCCCAGGTTTTTTTGGTCTCAGTCGGT
>NW_019774347.1:536722-578062 GCF_001039355.2 Lingula anatina
TTGGAATTTTTTTTTTTTTTTTTTTTTTTTTTTTTTTTTTTTTTTTTTTTTTTCAATTTCAGTCGGAAATCTGTCTTTTACTCAATTTGAACTGGAAATCTGTTAAATATCCTTGGCAGTTTTCTGCCATGAGTGACCTACTGACATCCTAGTCCTAAGACCATTTTTTTTTCCCAAACCATGTACAGTATGTAGCATCTTGTTAGTGTTGATGTTAGATTTTATTTTACTCTTTGCAGCTGTTATTTTTTGGAAGTGACTTTACTTGAATGGCCACCAGTAATTTTGACACCAGCTTCCTGGTTTTGATTGACATGAATTTAGCAGATGCGTTTGTCGTTTGATCACTATTGCAAGTGTGCATGTGGACCCTTTCTTTTATTTTACAAATAGACATCCTTCGCCTTGAATGTGACATTGAAGACAATAATTAGCGAACCTGCTAGAAATATGATAAAACTATTGCTTGTAGATTTTGTTTGAGAATTTTCATTTTTTGCTTTCAGTAAACCTGATTTGAAGATAGCAGTTCTGATTGTTTGCTATATAATGCTATTAAATTTCACATCTGCTCATCTGCTTTTTTCCCATTGGTCAAATTTTGGTGTTGATTGCTTACCTTCTTTCTGCAGGCAGTTCTTGTTGATGTTTGCTTTATCTTGCATTTATAATTTGGTGTTTTTGACAAGAAATATTGATTAAAGAAATATTTTTGTATATTTATATGAGTTGTTTACCTAAGATAAATTATGGTACTTTGTTGCCTAAATGTACAAGTATAAAGATTTGTAAATGTTAAGCTGTAGTGTCAAAATGGCTCAGACACGCCATTTAACATAAGAAACTGCCTGATTCCATTCTGGTGAGTGAATCGTATATTATCATGAAATTATTTCTTCATCCTATGCTGCCAACACAGATTGTCTTTTCTGCGAGCTTTAAAAACAGCTTGTTATGGGTCACTGCAAATGAGTTGAGGCTTTTCTCCACTGCATACAGTGTAGGTCTACTTGAAGTTTCAACTTTCAGTATTGGGTCAGACATGTTATAGATATGAAAGGTCTAATATCCATGGTTTGTTTTCAGGATATGAATAGAGGCCGAGGAAGAGGTGGATTTGATCGCGGGCGGGGTGGGTTTGGAGGTGGCCGGGGTAGATTCTTCAACCAGGGCGGCTATAGGAGAGAGATGAGTGAGTTTATGGATTGTTCTTTTTATATATGACATTAAAGTAATCTTAACATTCACTGGAACAACCATCAGTGATCATATCTGAATTTTGCTTTTCTTTGGCTGATTTTAACCTTAACTTTTTAGAGTCAAGCTGGAAATGATAAGATATTTGAGGTAATTTGTGTGTTTATCTGTGTGTGTGTGTGTGTGTGTGAGAGAGAGAGAGAGAGAGAGAGAGAAGAGAGAATAATTTGGGAGTAAATACAGTAATTACAATCCATTATTCCTATTCTAGGCTCGCGAGGTGCAATGAACCAAAGAGGTGGAGGCATGTCATCGAGAGGAGGTGGTATGGGCCCCAGAGACAGCCCCGGGGAGGGACGCAGGGAGGAGGGCAGGGGATTCAACCCCAGAGGAAGAGGAGGAGGAGGGGGAGGGGGCTCACAGTGGGGGAGACCACGTTTTGGTAGTCCAACCAGAGGGGTCAGCACCAGAGGCGGGTGAGTGTTGGGTGGACAGGCCAAAAATAAAGTCAATATAAGGGCTGATGCAGGACAAATAGTAATGTTTTATAGAAAAGTTTTTAAGCCTAAGTACTTTTAAAGTGATATTAGCATAATAAAATTCAAGGAAAATCCATTTAATGTTGAATGTTTTTTTAAGGTCCATTTTTCCAAGAAGGCTGCCAAAATCATTACACATAATATCACACAAAATACCAAGTAATAAAACATAGCATAGTTCTCATCTGTCCTCTCCTTTATGTCCAGTGGCAGGCCAGGTCAATCCAATGACCGTTATCAGGACCGTGGTCCGCGTCCATTCCTCACCCCTCCAGGGCGAGGTGGACGCGGAGGTGCCAGAGGAGGCAGTCAGTGGCAGGGAGGACCTCGGAGAGAGAACACAGGGTGAGAATGGGTATTTAGTGTAATTTTGGGTTGAACATTTAGACCATGGAGTTTTTTTTTTTTTTTTCATTTATGATGAGTCAGTAGTTGTGTACGCGATTAAACAAATATATTGAATCTACATCACATTTTTTTTTAATTTACAACATTTTCATTTACTGTAACAGATTATTTCAGGTTCAAAAAGGACTAAAATTGCTTCAACCATGTAGCAACATCTTTTATATGAACAGGAAAGATAATATTAAGTAAATGCAAAACAAAAAAAGATGCAAGAAAAATTAAATAAAGTAACTTGGGTTGAGTACAATTTACATTTTTGTACAGTTCATCGCTATTGCAAAGACTCTCAAAGAATACATTAATTTGACAAAAAATAGACGAAGTATTCTTCCCTCAGTTTATTTAATGTCTCCCATATTCCAGACCTGGAGACCGGGGTCCACCCGACAGAGGTCCTGGGAGAGACCAGCGCCCTATGGGGGGCTCCCAACCCTGGGGCAGGGGGTCCAGTGACAGGGGCAGGGGAGGGGGGCAGTGGATGGGAAACAGGAACCGAGACCAGGGAGGAAAGTAAGTATCATTGGAACATCACGGTGTTCCAGATATTTGGCCACTTGTCAAGTTCAGTTTGAATGAAGGGTTCTAAAATGTTTAAAAAAAAAAGAAATAATAGACCATGCTTGGTGGGTGAGGCTGACCAAAAATGTGTTATATGAGGAATGCACCTAAATTTGAAAGTGGTTTAAATTTGTTCATATCTGATTAAGTGTACCTGTTCTGTTGTATTGGTATTGGTCCCACTTGTGCCCCAGGTTAAAGACTGTATATGAATTCTACACAGTCCTGTCTTGTATTTCAGATTCATGCATCCCCCTGGTGGTCAATCTTTCCGTGGCAGGAGAGATCAAGGTGGCAGACACGCCAGGTCCTTCACAAAGTAGAGTATCAGCAGATATTTCATGGACTTGTCTTCATAAGCAACTGCGGAATAATTTGATCACTAATTTGAGGGCAGTTGCCTGAGTTAACAGTGGTGAGGTCTATTCAGGGGTCGTGTTCAGAAACAGTAAAAATTCCCAGTGTCCCTGAGCACAGTCAGGAATCCACAGGAGTCACCAAAGATCACAGAGAGTTCTACTTCTTGTGTCCAGAAATATGGGTTAAAACAATTGTTTCAGGAAATTTTGGAGATTGAATTCTTTGACAAACGAAGTATGTTTTAACATACTGTACTGCGTTCAAGATGGCCGACATGCCAGTCCTGAACTATAAGTGTTGGTGAACTGAAAATTGTCTTGAAAATGGATTTCATAGAAATGAGGTATTCAATTCAGACAATCAAAAAGATCTGTTGATAGAGAGAATTGTATCAAGTTCTAGATTCTTTATCATTTTTTATTCAACGAGTATCAATCATTAATGAAAAATGATTAATAAATATGAATTGAAAATGCAAAGTGTACATATTAAGATGTGTTTACTATAACCGTGGTTTTATAAACTGTAAATTTTCTTTTATTATCAAAACATGACCGGTCTTAAGGAAATGCAGGGCGTCAAGTTCCTTTTTTTTTCTATTTTTTTGAAGATGGTCCTATTTTTTCTTTTTTTGTGTTGGTTATCCAAAAATAAAATATGTAGATACCTTAGTTAATATTTTTTAACTTTTGAAGAAATTTACCGAAAATATTGACTTACTGACTTTGGACGCATGCCTTGTTAAAGTACAATGCAGAAAGATGGAGATTACTCTATATTTTCAGTTGGCTTTGATATTTAGATGCCAACATGGATGGAATACATTGAAGTTTTCTGACTAGCATCAGACTTAGATCTGCTACTCGTCATATTCGTGAACAGTGGGATGCCATGTTCATCAAGTCCCGAGGTTTTTAAAATTGCTAGGCCCATGCAGCAACAGCACATGTTGAGGTTTGCAGTTTATAGCCATCAATGGATTAAACAGCTTGCTTTCAAGTGGGATCGGCAACATTTAAGTAGGTGGGGGTCTGTTAGTCCACGGATTAGCTCGTTCTGAATGCTCTCCCAGATCATCAAAATGAGGAAGTTCAAACTTAAGGTATTGGCAGACACATCAACACAATTGTACATGGACATTTCACAAAATTTGGTGCCCCTTGAGTTGGGCTGTCCATGGGAGGATGATTTTTTACCTTTTTTTCTGTGCACATTGTACAAGTCCATTCCACAGGTTCTGCTATCTCCTCCTCTAGACCATTGATATCAATGATCTATATTGATAGCCCTATCATCAGGGATGTGGATAGGCCAGTCAAAATTTATGTACACTTTGGGGTTGGGCTGTCCCTGGGGGTGGATGACTTCTTTTTTACATTCAGCGTTTTTTCATCAATTATTTTATGCTGTTATTATTAAAGGGATAACAACTGTTCGTAAGATATCCATATTTCACAATAAATACATTGTAAATAACTCATAGAAATACAATAAATTCTATTTAAGCACCAAAAATGGCAGTTGACACAATAATTCTGGAATTTGTGCTTGCCATCACATCACGTGATCTCCATAGATGGCTACATTCTGTAATAATCTCTTAAGAGATTGTTACAAAAAAACCAAACTTTTGAGAAAAAAACAGGGACTAATTTTGAATGGAAAAATTGTTCTTTACCCCAAGAAAATTCATTTTTTGGCCAAAATGAACAGTTATTATCCCTTTAAGATTATTTGCAATAAGTATACATAAAGGACCTAGGCATTGTTATAGCAAAGGGGTCCCTGATTGTGAGCTTCTATCTAGAATATGGGGAATCATCCATATCGTCCCCAGTTTTTTCACTTTCACACAATGATATTGTGGTTTAGGTTGGTAATTCAAAATTCACAGTCCCAAACACGCAGCTCCAAATCGCAAATGGCAATTATGAGGCCAGAAAAAGCCATCCCAGCAAAACAGTCAGCAGTAGGGACAAAAATGTTGACTAGTGGAAAAACCCGATTGACAAACAAACCTGGTAACCAGTTGATCTGACCTGTTGCAGATTATTTTGAATAAAACTGCATTATTATCCATTCAGATACATTTTAATTTGAACATTGCTGTTTAATTTACAGAAGCATACAGAAATTAAATAATATCTAACAATATTATGACCACTGACAGACTTTAAAAATGTGAGTTGAAAACACTAATTTAGCATATTAAGAAAAACAAAGAAAGAAAAAATAGAGCCCAAAAAAAGGTTAATGTGTAATACATGTATATCATTTGATATTTTATTAATTTATTAAAACAGAATAATGAGAATAATTTGCATTTTCCCTTTCTTATGAAATTAGATTTTTACACGAAATCCTTCAGATTTTCTTTATGGATATTGCTCAGCTAGTTATATGCAATTAACGGTTTCTAAATGTGATTTAATGAAACAAAACGCGCCGGAGATTTTCTTTTTCAGAATTTTCAAAACAAGAGAAACTTGATATAATACAATATAGATTAATTCTTTAAATTATTTTGCTCAGTTTTAGTATGTGTATTTTATTCGTGCATAAACAGTTAAAATATTAATTCTGTAGAGTTTACCGTATTAATGGAAAATTACCTATGGATGTAACATACAAGACAATTCAATAAACATGTGTAACTTAAACGATTTCCTTTAAAAGTGTCCATCTATGTTTCAAGAGGCATAAAAAAAGAAAGAAAGAAAGAAATGTCAATAACCTTACTGTTACGCTGTACCGTGAAACTAAATGAAAATCCTAAAAGTCTTTTCTATCACAATCCTGCCCCCAATTCGTTCATTCGACCAATGAAAGCACATTTATATGCCCGGCCACGCAGTATCAAGTATGTTGACATTCAAAATGCATTTTTCTTTTTATTTATTAAATTTGTTGTGTTTGTGAGTGTCATTACGACTTTATCAACCCCCAATCCTCTTTTGGAGATGGAGACTTATGCGCCTTCTCATAAAGCAGACGATATTTCAAACCGAAACGTCCGCACGGAAAGTAGGTGACCTCGTCATCATTATGTAAATCAGGTGAGCGTTTTGGTGAGAGGTGCTCAGATAGGACCAAGGTCAGTAGAAGATGGAGAAGAAGGATGTCCCATGCCATATTACTGCTACTGCCACATGTAGGCCGAAAAGAAGGCACTGAACCCGACAGCAGTATTTCGTAAGTTCAGTACAGATGATAGAAAATGTTTTGTATCATTTCATAGTTTTGCATTGACGATATTTTTCTGAAATGGTGCACTCTAGACATAATGACCATGGAACATCTAACTTACGTGAAGGATAATTTCTCTTAGCTTTCCCTCAGTGCCTTTTGGGCACCCTTTTGTTTCTGATACCATTAACCACGAGGGTACAATATAAGTTTATACATTTGTATAATATAAAGTTCAATTGCAATTTGTTAATTATAGCGCAAGGGATACTGGTCAACACGACTTGCTGTAATGAACATGTACTGCTTTATCAAATTGCTAGACATTGTTTCATGAATGTGAATTTATTCCTTTAATTCCAGTGACTCTAAGTAGCATTTACGAAGATACCAGAAGCGTCCTACTCAGAGACACGTTTCGTGTTCTACATATACAGGCCCACACCCATGCCAAGATTGCCTCCTATGCCGACGTTTGTCTGCTCGTCAATTTGCAGGGACATGTTTAGTATGGAAAGTTATGTTTGCTTTTGGTTGTAACATTCTGCTCCAAATCGTAAATCAAATTAAAAGTCGAATAAAATTAGCTTTTTATTCATGAAACTTCTCATAAAAATTAAATCCACACTGAGCGTCCGCCCTGCATGTTGCTGGTTTGTTTCTTTTGGCAATTGTATGTTACTATGTCGTAGTACAGTGCTTTATCTATTGTGGTGTTATAAGGGTAATTTATGTGTAGGCCTACTTTTGGGTCGGGATTGATACTCGTCCCTTTTCGAACCTCAAACGTTAGATTTTAAGTTCTCATTTAATAACAGGAAAAACGTCTGTATGAAAATAGAGTAATTGTTTAAAAATTATCGTTTATTAATTTCCAAGAAGAGTTTTCTATTTGTCACTGAAAATATGTGTGGGCAAATCTGCAACTTGACACCTCCCTGTGAACTTGAAGATGTTCTCTTATTCATTCTAAATGATGTTGATTTCTGGGAAGGAAAGACATTTCACACCCATATCGTAAATGCATATTGGAAACTTTAAATTACAGTTATCGTGTGTTCAGTTGAAAAAAAGGGGAAGAGATAGACACTGTTAATAAAACGTATAACGTCTTAGAAACGCCATAGAAACGCCTTAGAAATCCAAACATGTAACGGGCAAAATGTGACCACGTGCACGTCACTGCAGAATTGTCCACATGTACTCTAACGATCTTTTAACGATTATGAATATGGCACTTTGACTGTAAATAAACTTCCTCTGGTTCTCGGTGTTTTCAGTGCTGGGCGGGGATCAAACATCCGTTTTCTGAAACAAAGTTAAACCATTGGGTGGGGTTAAGATTGTCATCCGAAATGAAATTGAATTTTATTTTGAGTAGTAGAATGGAAATCTTTGTTGCGCATATAATAAGAAAACTATTCATTTAGTTGGCTACAAAAATTGGATTGGGATCATTTATATGCTGTTTAGGACTAATATTACAAAGCATAAGTGTCGAAAAACAAAAAAACGGGAAATGGACTTCATTTAGCTTTCGTTTGACCATTAAAATGCTTCCGTAGGACTGACATTAATCATAGCTTTTTGCATTCCATATTTTCAAAATCCCTCGACCTGTCGCAAAGCCCAATTTTCGGGAGGTAATGAGTATTCTGAAAAGATTCGATGAATTTAAGACCGTCAACTCTTGTCAATTATGCTAAGATAGTGAACGATTAATGATTCTATAGATTTTTTAAATTAGATTATGGGATTTATTATTTTATCTGTTATACTTAAGTCCATTCGTACAATTTGATCAGTTATTTATCAAAGAATGTTACGGAATTATCATCTAAAAATGTTTTGTTCCTCTAAACGCTAAATTTGATATTCTACCAAAGTGTATGTAAACCTTAATACTTCGTTTGGTTTGAATTTTTCAAGTGAAAAACATGCATAAAACGTGAAGAGGAGCGTTGTAATAAAAGTTTTGGTACTCTTATACATTTTGATATAATTTCGGGATCAAGGGGTGATTGAAAAAAAACGGGCTTGGTTAGATATCAGTCCTGCATTCCCATCTTGTGTTATTTGTGCTTTGTGTCATCACTGAAAACCGAGAACCAGAGTTAATTTAAAGTGAATGTGCAAAGTCACTTCAAGTACGCTGGTTTTTTTGCGTAACCTTTTCAGTTTTGTTTGTATATATTATACTATATTACTATATTATTCTGAATTTGGCAAAGAGTTGGATAATCTTGTAAGCCTCCCATGTCTTTAAGTCGCTTCTGATTCCCATGCTTTGCAAATGTATATTTTCATCCACAATTACGCACTATATGATATTTATTTTCGGATTTCGTGCAAAGAAAACAAAAATGAAAAAAATATCGATTGGCAAAAGATCCAGGAATCTTACTAACTTGAAATTTTGGCCACTGTTCGATTTGGTGTGCAAACATAACCAGACGACAAAGGACAAGGCGTGCTTACATGTGCGTGTGCATTAGTGCACGAATGAAGCTAACAGCAGATTATATGCATTTTAAACATTGTTACACTTTCTAAATTTGGACTGAAATGTTTTTGATGGAATTCGATGAAAACAAGACACTTATGTCAATTTTGAGTAATATTTGTTAAAAAATCCATTTTTTCTATTATCAGTTTTTTCGAGTCTTTCAAATCTTACGATCCTGAACTTTTGAACTTTTTTTCGAAAATCAAAGGATTTTTTCTGTAAGTAGCAATGTTCAAAATGCATAAAAATCCGACTTGTTTTATTGAAAGATGTATACTGTCTTCTGTTTGTTTGATTTTTAACTTATATTAAATTAGAGTACAAAATGTTCATCATTTTTGTAAAAAAAATTAATGCTGTTGATGAATAATTTTGATAATAATAAACTTGTAAATCTTTTACTTCGTTCAAAACTTGCAAAAGTAATTTCAACTCTTTTAGCTTGTCTCGAACTCTCCATCTTCTGCTTACTATTCTGCCGCCTTACCTATTGAGCTACTGCTTTGACTTCCCTTATATCGATTGTAGGATCCTCTTATCGCGGTTTAAATTGTACATTTGGATTTTTTTTGCAAAAGGTAATTTGCTGGGACCTCGAAGCGCCAGGTTTCGAACCCAAGTCTTGCTGTGTCCGAGTCGCGCGTGCTATCCACTCTCCCAAGTGTTCCCGCCCACCCACCCCTGGTAGACTTTCCTTTTATAGTAACTAAAGGGAATTTTTACAAAGGAATTTAGTATGTTCCAAGTGCCCGAATCAAACCCCCCACCCTTGGAGTACCGCCGAGCCAATGATAACGCTAAGCCATTTTGCATATTATTGTAAAATATTTTATTTGAAGCAAAATAAACTACCATTGATGTATGTATTCTCATATTTGTTAAAGATTTTAAAAATATTTAAAGCCATTTTATTTTTTGAATATCCAGATATGTAAATCAAAAATATTGATATCTGCATTAAAACTCGCTCAAGTTTGATTTGATAAATAAACTATCTAATTATCTACTTGGCTAATGCTTAATCTCAGATAAAAATGACAATCAGATTTTTCAATTTCATTTTAAACAAAAACAACGGCAGATCTAGTAGCTGTCTCACCCCACACCACCGCAGAAAAAATGATTTGATAAATTATGATTAAAAAGTCTCCAAATTGCCAAAAATTTCAAAATGTGACACCCTTTCCAAATAACATGTTTCTGCCACTGTTTTTGTTTCATTTTAACCATAGGGTGCTGTGATTTTTTTCATATTTTATACGACATAAGATTTCGACAGCTATTACTTGGACGGAAAAACAAATTTTTACTGTTTTGCAAGAAATTGTCACAAGCAGTTTGTGAAATATATTTCAACATTTAACAGCCACCAATACGTTCAAATACTCTACAAGAGATACAATTAACGGGGAACGTGAAAAAATCCCCCAGAGACATTGATTATTGAAAAAAAAACATTTAGCCATTTATTTGCAACGTGTAATTATCAAACCTAGGCAAAATGGAGGGACAAATCATGGTGCTACTTATAACACCTTGCACTTATATTTTAAAGTCGAAAAAATTGTAACAAATGTTTTGTAACTTTCTGAACATAAATAATGTTCTCATACAAGAACGTGAACATCATTTATGCATCTGCTGCTCGATATACTGAAGCTGCTATTTGTTAAACAAATGCAGCAGAATTTTGAAAATAGCACACTTTGGATCACATGACTGTTCCCTTCATCTTATGCAAAAGTGAGATCTGTTCACCAAATTAATGCCAAAAATGCAAGTCAAAATCAACAAATAATTTTTAAAATATTGCACTTACTACACACCTTAACTTTAAAAGAAAATCGGTAATATTAAGATTACAATCCAGATGAGCAAATTTAGATAACAAAAATCGTTAACATATCAAGGTTCTTTTAATACACAGTTTAACCGGTAGACAGATTAGCCAAATCAGCTTTCAACTACATGTAATTTTCGCAAATTGAGTCTTAAATGTGTTAACTCTATATACTACATTACTCAAACAAAATGATCGATTGTGGTCCATAGAAATGACACTTTTCACTCAACAAGACAGCAAGTTTCCAAGCTTCAAAAGATGATACAGATACGAGTTTAAAGTAACTAGATTTTGAGTCTTCCTCGCTATGGAGATCAAGACTTCTTAATTTCACAGGTGGCGATAGAATGATAGAAATTTGGAACCCCAAACGGGATTTTCAGATCGTAGTTTTCGAAACGGTTTTTGTATAAAGTAAACATACAGGGAAAATTGCTGAAATTTCCAGATTTTTTTTGGCTTTGGTCTAACCCGCATTGCATGCCTTCAAAATTGAGAATTTAAGTCCAGGAGCGAGTGTAAATGTTGTAAATGCCAAGTTCCATGTGACGAGTGAAATGCTCTGAAATTTTTTAATCTTTTGATAGAATTTTGTCAACTAAGCATTAAGTAATTTTAAAAATGGATTGAATTTTCTATGTTTTTTTTTTGTAAGATCATCAACGTAAGGCTGCTTCAGAGTGATTTATTTCTCTTCAAAGTATTGTAAAGGACGCGAAAAAGTAACATAAATCACCAATCGTGCAAAATTAAGTGAACAGAGTTTTCAAGGTTTTTGTCTTTTGATGAAAAGGTCAAATTGAGCTTCAGTTTTCCTTGACTAGAAAAATAAGTTTTCCGTTTTATGAACATTATATTTGCAGTAAAATAAATGTCAAGTCACAACTTGCTGCCTTGCTGAATAATACCGCAAATAGTTTTACAAACGTCGCGGAGGCTAACTTAGACTTGCAATTATAGTAAAACATGTTTAAAGGCATAAGGGCGGTTTTATTCTTTGGCGAAATAAAAGTTTAGTTACTAATGACTACGCAGTGTTAAATACGCTGCGTTTTGACTGTTTTTTTTTACAAAAGGCTTCAAATCTTGGAGATAAAAAATCATGGTAAATTGCTTTGAAAAAGAGCGGTTTTTAGACAACGTGATACTGACATTAGCCATAAATGAGAAATATCAAAATTACGTTAAAGCATTACTTGCAAATTAGCAATTCGCCCTTTATGCCTTGGAAACGACTGCTTCATAATCAGTCACGCAAAAAGCAGTGTAATTATCTACCAATATTACATAATATGGTATTATTTGTTAAATCATTTCAAAATTAAAAATGGAAGTAGATCACTAAACCTTTATCCTGTTCTTTAATTTTCAATTGTGACTATTTTACTGTACTATAATTATGACACAAATTCATTAAAAACCACTCACTAAATTTCAACAGCCAAATTCTTTAAAGAGCCATTCCACAGAATTTTTCCCATCTTGACTATTTTGCTTGTAAAACTTTAATGGCACTACTAATTTTGACGATGTAGTTTCAAATTCTGTGTAGTTAACATGATGTAGAACCGCAATTTTCACTGCCATGAGGTAAGTGATGAAATAAAGGAGGCATGGAGGACACAAAATATCACGTGGGGAAAATACTGGTGGATGGCAAAACCCAGCTTTCAACATGCAGGCGTCAAACCCATTTTTTTTAAAATGCACCAAAGTTAAGGTTTCGACAAATACCTAAAACCATTGTCTCAGAACGTTTCGTTGAATCGGTTAAAACTGAAATACCCATATACTTGGTATCCTGACCGCCTCACATCCACACCCTGGTCACTCAGAACTGAAGAAGTGATATCTCTTCCAAGGGTTCAGGTACCAAATGATTCATAGGGGTAGTAGGTAGGAAGAGCTAGGTGATCGCCCTTTCTATTTATCAATTACCATAATTTGACAGACAACATTTGATTAACAATGTGCTAAAATAGTAATGCGCAGGAAGCTTTTGTTCCCTGCATATTTCAAAATACACTAGATTAAATTAATCAAATCAAGCTTCAGACCCCTACACACCCAAAGATGGCATTATGTAGGTCACTAGCTATCCCTACATGGTCTACTGCATGTTGCAATCTGAGCAGTTTTTGCCAAGTTTGACAAACCAAACCGTTCTATAGCGCCATCTGGAGGAGAACAGAAATGATCTTCTCTGCTGCAATTGGTAGCTTAGCAGATTGTTTTAGTGTGTGTGTGTGTGTGTGTGTGTGTGTATGTGTGCTTGTGCGTGCTTAATCTTCAGCACCAAAGAAATGGCAATAATAATTCGATCCGGCACATATACAAATTAAGTAATAGTCATTTATGAGAATAACGCTTCTCCCTCCGTCCAGTCTTGTCTGCCACCGCAAAAAACGATTCTGCTTTCCGAATCTTATCTGAAAAACGACAGTGTCTGGTTACAAGAATCGCTTTTTGAAAAACGAAACTAGTTTCTAGTTAGTTCGTTTTTAAAAAAACAACACCAATTTCTGGTTGCCAGGTTCGTTTTTGAAAAACGAAACTGGAAACTAGAAACAAACTTAAGTGCCCCATATCTTGACACCTTCATATCTAACACCTTTTCTCAACGAAAAGAATATTTGAAAAGATAATTTTGAACTCAAAAACAGTGCTTTATATTATGGTTTATTGCACAATTTTCTGTAAGATTGTGCCAGAATGGGAGACGTCACCACTGACCCCAACCCGTATTTTTCTATTACTTTTTTAATAAAAAAACTGAAAAAATTGCGTAAGTTGATAACATTTATTTTCTAGAAAATGAAGGTTTTTTTGTTCTGCATAAACTTCTAATAATGACATATGGTTTCAAGAAAAAAAAAAAATCAAGAAATGACCCATTCTCTTGAATCCATTAAAGATAATGATAAACGTTCAAAATAGTTTTTTCTAAACTGTATGCTCAATTCTGCAGTAACATCAATTTACTGTAAGTGAAAAACTGCAAAATGTCAACAGGGGTAATCCATGTTATCTTTGATCAAATGAAATAAGTCACCAATTGTGAAGCAAAATAAACTAAGAATATCATAGTATTCAATATTCACAAGATTGCATCAGCAGCAAAAGGTGAAATGATTTTTTTAAACTAAATAAGCATAGCAGTATCCAAAATTACAAAATGTGTCAATTTATGAATAAATCTTCATATTTGACTATTAAAATGGTGTATTAAGAAGTCACAAATATTGATGTTGAAATCCAGCTCCTTTGGTGCACCCATAGAGCATGGTTTGGATTCGTGATCTCCGAGTGAACATGTAGATCCAGGTTTGGGCTCTCAATCATTTGGTGCACATCCAAAACCAGTGTGATGTCTTTAGTACTGTGAGCTTTATCTTGTATAAATTTTTAGTTAATAACTAACAATGTATACCATTCAGCCAAATAGAAGAAAAGAAAGAAAAGCAATTCAGTATAGTTTACCAAATTGAAACAGCATTAACCATCATACTTAAAAACAACCTGACATAATAAAAATTACTGAATTGCATTCACTTTTCAAAATTCACAGGGGGGTCTTGAGTCAACTGAACCAAAACTGACACTTGACTCTTATATAGGCCCCATTCATAACAGTTACATGTGGCGACCCACTAAAAGGCTTGCTGCCAAACTGCTAATAGACACTGAATAGATTCCCCGTGGGACGTATTCTAGTGGGTCGGACGTATTTGACCCTCAGAATAGTAAATCCACTGTCCTGAATAGGCCCTTAGAATCTTAAAATGCATCGACACAATTAATCCTTGAATATACAATTTATTTCTAGATATGCCCAACTCAATACTGAGTCAAGTGAATTCTATATCATCAGCTGCTTTCCGTGTGTGTACTCGTAGCTTCCAGGGCAGAATGTGCATCAGTGCTACTCTCCACATCTGTCATACAAATCTGTATTTTCTCATCTTCAGTTTTTGCACTTTTCATTCCCGGTTTTGTTTCCTCGCTTTCTGTCCCATGCACTCCGTCATCTTTGTTCAGAATTTTCACAGAGTTTGTCCTCACCACCACTTGTTTCCTTTGTTCTATGTTAGTCCGGCACAGAGGGCACACTTCCAGTTGCATAGCACAGTCCATGCAGAAGCCTGTGTGGTCACATGGCAGCAACATCACCGTGTCCTGCTTGTCAAAACATATCGTACACGAGTCTTCCTTCACCGTCACCTGCCGCAGCAAGGCAAGCCTCATGTGCCTGGGATATGAAAAGAAAAAACAATTATATGGACATTTTTGTATTCGTACAGAAATGCGACTTCCAATTTTTCAGGTTTACGGTCCCCAGATTCTGTGGAATGGCCACTTAGCCATTTTTTCACACATTTTTCCTTAATATCTAAAATAAGGTCTAATTTTATGGACAAATCACGTGTATACCAGTCATGCAGACCCCACCTCCCTCTGGATATTACGGTGAGAATGCCTCAAGATAGTAGAGCACACAATACTTTGAAGTAATAAGTCAGTGATTAAACTAAGAAAAAAAATTAACAATTGATCATTACTGGTAGAATAGTCATATTATCATATAGTTTATAATTTAGAAAGACGAGTGTGTGTGATTCTGTCTTGGACTTTTTTCTTTTATCCTTGAGGAGGAAATAAATGAATAATTTCGATCACTCTGTCAATGAGCTTCACAATAGGATCAATATATTTATACATTAACGAATTTTTGTGCATTTGTCTTCTCATTACATTAGTTTTCAAAAGTTGTATTTTAACCAGCCCAGTAAGAAAACAACATTTGTACCTTGGTAAAATAAGTTTTTCTTCATCTGTAAGACTCCCATAGTCATTGAATTTTTTAAATGCAACTTTAGGAGGGTACCGGAAAGGTTTCATCCCAAAATTGAATTCACACTGTTGAAAGGACATAAAACTTGCTGCAGCAAAAAATCCTGACCTAAATATAATATAGTATAATCACATAAAGATACAACCTCAGTGATAAATTATATTGAAAGATATAATGAAACATGACATAGTGTTATAATTATAGTAAGACGTACAAAACAAGCAGAAAATTTTGTTTATACATTTTAAGAAAATATTCTAAATATCTACTTTTTACCGGGAATGCTGACAATGATTAAGTACAAAAATCAACTATTTTACTGTAAAACAAAATAAACTAGAAAATCGAATTACTTCTCCCCCCTCTTCTACTCACCTGGCATGTGCAAACACCTGGTTATAGGCAGGTAGACAGTTACCATTTAAGGAGAAGATAATCTCCTGTTTGTCTAAGTCAAGTAGCAAACCAAGGATGTCTCCTGCAAAATACAATAGGGGAGCATTCAAGTTAACAGACAGACACATATCTAACTGTTATATCCAAAAATAAATATTTCTTTTGAAAAGGGAGAGAGAAAGGAGACCTGTCTTTAGATAGTTTTGGACAATGTTAGTGACTCAGTTACAATTATCATTTACATAAAAATGGCTTTCTATTCAGTGTTAAATTGCTAAATTGCTTTCCTCTTAAATAACATTTTAGACTAAAATACGGAATTAACTTTTTCAACATGGAAGGATTCTTATTCACCAATTACTCATAAAACTATTGTAGCTCTGAAGACCAGGATGTGACCATCATTCAACAAAAACTTCTGTTCACCATGGTAACAGTCAGATGCACTACTTTCCCACTCCACCAAAAGGCCTCCATTTCATTACTCATCTAGCCCATTTAACACAACAGCCAAAACAGTGGTGCTGAGGCTTTTGCCTAATACCAGTGTGATATTGAATTTCAAGAAGTTGAACTGAAGTTGACAGCAGCATTGTATTCACACAATAAGATAGGTGCTAGGTCGGGTTTCAATGGAACGGTTTCATGTCACTCTATGTGAGGTGGATTTGAATGGAGTCTATCTCTGGGAGACTGAATACACAGGAGATAAAGTGTCAGGAAATTGCTATTATATTACACCTGTTCTTATTACACAGACAATAACTACATCTACAAGGGAAAATGCTGGAAAAAAATTTTTTTTCATCTCTAAAGCAGTGTGGGACTGAGGGGATCATTTGAGAGGTTAATTCAACGGTTAAACCATTTGGGAGGAAAAACTACAGTAAAATCAGGTGACATGTGGTGCTGGGTTAAACAACATTTATTTGGCAGTTGCCACGGCAACACAGAGGTCAGCTGTTAATACTCTCCACCTACTGAGTGGGTAGTGTGTTTTTCACTGAGACTGGAATTTTTACAAACATTTAAAAGTGAGCGCAACATACACTGAGGTACTTAATTTTAGCATAAAATCTAAAAGTCCCGTGGCATCTGACATGGAACAAAACTCAAGTACCATTAAGTAAGTACTACAGATGGAAAAGTGAAGAACTCTGTGTACTGTACATTTACTAGTCTTATTCAGGCAACAAGTTAACTTCTGTTTAGGAAAGACATTAAAGAAAAAAGACATACAGCAGGGAAGTAGGAGCACAGTAAGCAGTTCTTTCACCACCACTGCTGAGGGTTGCCTTGTGAACTTTCCAACACCATAAACGGGGAAAAGGAAAGAACAGCAAAGACGACTCATCTCACTGGGCGAAATCATTGTGAATTTTACATTTTTTACTGACACGGAAGCTTCAGGTGTGCTTTTAAAACCCAGGAATAAAGAGACAGAATTTAAAAGGAAAGAAATATATTCCCCAATCCTCGACAGGAATTTGGATGCTTCATCTTTCAATATTAAAAAAGTTCACAAAAACCAACAAGCTGTGGAATGTGCTTAGGCCTAGCTAAAACTCGCTAAAGTAATAACATCACTATCATGGTGTTCACAATTCCGTCCACGGCTATTTCTTCTCAGTTTGGAGTGGGAAGTTTTGAAGTTGATGACAGTGAGAAGCTGTTAAAAGATTATCAGGCAGGTTTTATACGAGGTAAGTGCTAGACGGGGATAAATCTTTTTAATGATTCACATAATTAACATCAATACATTTTGTTTGAAATATATAACATATTTACATTCTTCACTATCAAATTAGTGTTGTAGAGACAGAAAAGTAATTGGTACTTATCTGATATCCCACAACTTTAAAGATGGCTGAGAGAGAGAGAGAGAGAGACAGAGAGAGAGAGATCTAAGTGTGAAAAAGAGAAAGATTGTGTTGGGATCACAACTACCACAATTCCTCATATCCAGACTGATGTGAAAGCAGAACTGTGTACACTAGCTAGTCCTATTTTCTTTCCCTCAGGCTTAAAGCATTGTTATTTTACTCCAAGTATTGACAACCCACTTACTAGCATTATACCAGCCACTCATGCACTCTATGATGGAGAGAAAAAAGGTCAAAATTATGAAAGAGGTTTTTCTTTGATTCTGTGCATTTGAGCTCTTTACAATATACCCTACGCAGCTATTTAATCCTCTTTCTGAAGAGTTCAAACTGTCTGCCGAGAGCGTAGTAGTCAACTATACAGACTGATATCACTAACATATTGCCCTCAGACAATTTATTATGGACAATAAACTAGAATTATTTACAGAATTCCCCCTATAGGAAATAAATGGGACCAGAGTTCAAATTAAATCAAATGCCCTGTGAGCCTATAGATTACACTGCATAGAGTGTTTCTTTCTAATAACAACAGCTATAACATCTGCTAAAATTTAAAATATAATTACATCTTTTAAAGTACACACATAATTATACCTTCTTAAGTTATCTAAAATGGTAATCAACTTTCATGGATGACTACCTCTATTATTTTATGTCTATTTATCCATCATTCTATCAAAAATAATCTGCTCAATTTTTTTAGTTAATCGTAAACTGTCTCAAACAGATGCACATCTTATAAATTATTTTCTAGCATGGCCTTTAATTCCTATCATCTAAAAGTAACAATTATGACCTATTACTGACTTAATTTGGCATTATTCAAATATTTAATTTGTGAATTTGCATGTTGCTTACATCTTTTCTTATTTCATAAAAAAGAGAAAGAAAATATGTGAATGCTCTAGAACTTCCATCTCATGAACTGAACTGGTGGAAGGAGAGGACAAAACATTCTCTGTGGGAGAAAAGTTCAATGGAATCTACCCAATTTAATCCATCTTCTAAAAAATTGAATAAACAGCAAATATTATTTAATTATCATCTCACACAGGTTAAAACTAATAAAAGCAACAAATGTCAAATGTCATAACATCAGTGAACATTAATTTTCACCAAGTCTTTGTAAAACCCTTTCTCCAATCCTTGACGACCATTATTTCCATTTCAACAAAGATCTTTTTCACTCCCTCCATCCATCTATTAAAACATGTCAACACGGCACCAGAATAGCCCGTGTTACAACAAAGTCTCTATCTGATTAGCTCTGAAGGAAACTCGACACTTTCTTCAATGTCACCTGCATATCTGACTAAACAATCACAGTGCCCTCTATTGATCTGAAACTTAGATCCAATTGGCCGAGCAGAAATAACAGAACTCTACTATAATTCCATTCAATCGCCTACTTTAACTCCACTGATCCGTTAAACAACACATTGATATGCTGATAAAGCCAATTGGAAAGGCCATAATGAAATTGTAAAAGTAAAAGGTAGGGTGGTAACATGGGTTATTTTCATTAGTAGTTATTGTTAAAGAATTCTCTACTACCTACGCGCCAGCCATCTGCATCTGACAGCGATATTTATGGGGACAGTGGAAGTTAGACGAGAAATGGACCACTATTAACCCCATCAAGATCTGGCTACTTTAGGTCTTAACAGATTTAAAACTTGGTCCAACCACCTGTGCCAAGAAGGAATTGACTGGAAGGTTTTTCTCACTTCTGAGTGGTCACAACTGTTAGCACGAAACATGCACACTCGGTGGAATGCGTAGGTCACAGCAAACAGACAAAATGGATTAACCGAGTTCGTCACAATACCCAACAAATCTCATTTAACAGGACAACAGACAGAACAGCTGGGCAATATATATTTTCAAAGAAGAAGACTAACTACAAACAGCCTGATTTTAGCTTTCAAATAAGGCAACATACAGTTTCAGAGTTTTACTCTATGCATAGCAACCCAATGCATAGTGGGGACAACCCCGGCTCACTAGGCCAGGCATAGGATGCAGTGCTACAAGGAAAGAGATACAAAACAAATCTGGAATAGTTTCAAGTGCTGGGGATGTCCACAAATAATCCAAAACTACTGTGGGAAGGTAGGTTTATCAAATAACTAGATCTAGTAATAAAACCCCATAAAGAACAAACCTCATGTTAATATATGGAAAGTATGCAAAGTGCTACATATAAACAGCATTGTGGCAAAAGAAACGTATTTTATAGTAAAATATTTCACCTATTAATTTGATATAACTGACAAATTGAGTATTTTGTTAAAACAAAATTGTCCAAGAAGAATCCCAGTTTTTAATATGTTAAAGATGTTATTGTCAAAAATTACCTACTGAAGCAGAATTACTTTAAAAGTTTAAAACTATAAAAGAAGAATTACTTTAAATAATCTTTTACAGAAATAATGACCTTCTACGGTAGAAATGCTTTTTCAAACCTTTACAGAAATAATTCAAAACATTAAACCCTCAGCAGAAGTTAACAAATCTCTGTCTCAATATATCTCCGCCACTTTTGCCAGGTCAAAAAACGCAACTCTCCCCATATAACCCTCTTGCTCTAAAACTTGTTAACGCATCATGAATCAGTTGGTAATTATGACATATTGCAACTGCTGCTAAAATTTACAGGACACAGCTGTTATAATGCCAGTAAAAACAATCCACTTGTCTTCACTCAAGGCACCAAGTCTTCACTCTAACCAGCAGAATACTACACAAAACACTTTATTAATAGATATATATTCATCTGCCAGCTATAAATAAAACCCAAATATTTTTTTCATAGCTGCCAGTATCTGCTTTATCTGCATGCCGCAAGTGCAATAAAACATATTATCTTAAGTGCATATACTTCTGCAAGTTTTTCCAGTGATCTAGTTATCTGTGGCAATAATTACATGTAACATAATATTATAATAATATTAATAACATTTTCCTCATATTTTTGTGCATAAGAATAAATCTTAATCACTTAAAATGATCATATATTGAAATATTTTCAATATATTAACAAGGATATTCTCAATCTTTTCACTGCAACTGCCTGAGAGACTTGTATTTTAGTGGAACAAGAAATCATCCTGAATCTTATTGGAAAGCTTTTATCCAAAGACCAATGAATGTAAAAAGGGGCACACTTAGACCAGATCTGACGCAATTCTTCTTTCATCCTTAACACCACCCCTCTCTATTTTGACATAAGCCAGGATTTCAGCTGTTAACTCCCCCCTCAGGATAGGGTTTATGCGTTTAATCTGAAATACTAATAGATACAGCCAATACTTGATATCAGAGTGAAAGCCCTATATGCTTGAAATAAGGCTTATACTGAAGACTTGATTTCAGTGTTGAGCATTCTGCAAAATCAAAAATTTCAAATGAACAAAATATTTCCTGACCTATACTAAGCACAACAAATCTGAGGATCCTCAAGTACATCTTTTAAGCCAAACTACACATTTTCATCCCACCAATAAAGATTAGTGAAAAAGTTCTTATGCTGACTGTTTTCTTTAACCAATATGTATCTTTTACACCTGATAAAAATATTTAATGTCTCATGACGCTCACAGATTAAATCAAACAGATCAGGTCCAAAACTGAGGCAGGGGAAGCCTAGAATGAGAGGCTTCCCCTAACAATAACTGAGTTATTATACTAGATTTAAGGTACACTCCATAGTTTGAAAATCCTCCAAATACTTATTTTCAGTATCCACAGCTTCTTATAAAAACTCACATACACCTTAAACACAATTTAACCCCTTAAATAATATTTTCTGGAGCATACCTGATGATGATATTTACATCAGAGCTTAGGAAGATGGTCGCTGGTCATAATGACTGACCAGTCATTGTATCCTAAATCAACCTGTATAAATTTAATCAAAGGTCAAATCCAAGTGCAGAGAGGGAGAGATAAATGATTCATGAGAAAACTGCTTATTTCCATGGAAAAATCCATTTTGGCAGATAAATCCCACTTAAATGAATTGCCCTTTAATTATACCATCTCAGCAGAAATCAGATCCTAAACAAGACAGCACTGTTCTGAAATGTTTTTTTTTTCCATTTTTAACAATTTTTAACATAAAACAAAATTAACAGTTTACTGCCATTTTTATATGATCAACTAAGAAAATTGATGAGATGGGAAAAATATCAACAGAGCAGTGTTAAATGTCCAATTTCTTCCATTCTGAGATTCTGAACATAGTGAATGATTGAATCTGACAAACTGCAATGATATGAGTTTTTTTCTATTTTTGAAACTTTATTACACAATACATGATAACAAGTTTACCATCTTTTTTACAAAATCAACTAATAATGTTGTAAAGATGCAGGAAATGTCAAACAAACACTTTTATGTATCTTATTAGTTTAATAATGAGACTGTTAACATGCCTAAGAATTGAATCTGAGGAAATGTGAAAAATATGCTGAAAAGTGAAAAAACAGCATAACTTCTACAATAATGGCCCGATCATACTGATTTTCGAACTTGACCTGCGTTTTATGAATATTCATCAGCTCTGTAAATATAAAGCCAAAAAGTAAAACTGCCCTCCACTTATCGTGTTTACAAGGAAAGTGCACGGCGCCGGCATCGGCATCGCCATCGCCATCGCCATCGGCGACGACAGACGCAGGTGATGGCAATATGTACAGACACATCTATATATATTTACTGTACTGTTTGAGAACAGTAAGTGACATGGTTTTTCTTAAATGGTCATCATGGGAGCAGTGCCCAAAATAGGTTTTTTTCAAATTTTGATGCAATATTACATAATGTTTAACAGCATAATGACCATCAATTTTTAATAATAAAATATTAGTATCATGGATATTCAGAAAATGTGACTAGCAAAGGTCTTCAGGCCCATGGAACTTCAAAGTCACAACTTGAAAATGCCAAAATGTAAACAAGACAGCACTGTTCTGAAATTTTTTTTTTTCCATTTTTAACAATTTTTAACATAAAACAAAATTAACAGTTTACTGCCATTTTTATATGATCAACTAAGAAAATTGATGAGATGGGAAAAATATCAATAGAGCAGTGTTAAATGTCCAATTTCTTCCATTCTGAGATTCTGAACATAGTGAATGATTGAATCTGACAAACTGCAATGATATGAGTTTATTTCCATTTTTGAAACTTTATTACACAATACACGATAACAAGTTTACCATCATTTTTACAAAATCAACTAACAATGTTGTAAAGATGCAGGAAATGTCAAACAAACACTTTTATGTATCTTATTAGTTTAATAATGAGACTGTTAACATGCCTAAGAATTGAATCTGAGGAAATGTGAAAAATATGCTGAAAAGTGAAAAAACAGCATAACTTCTACAATAATGGCCCGATCATACTGATTTTCGAACTTGACCCGCGTTTTATGAATATTCATCAGCTCTGTAAATATAAAGCCAAAAAGTAAAACTGCCCTCCACTTATCGTGTTTACAAGGAAAGTGCACGGCGCCGGCATCGGCATCGGCATCGGCATCGCCATCGCCATCGGCGACGACAGACGCAGGTGATGGCAATATGTACAGACACATCTGTGTCTGTACATAAAAACTTCACTGGCAGCTCAGTCCATAAAGTGAATCATGCTTAAGAGCCATACTGTTTTAAGAAACGAAACACCCATACCAGCACTAACAACAGACATAAAAGCTTCTTTTATTTCTCAGTCCTCATGCCTTCCAAAGTTTTAACTGTCTATGTATGTTGTATAAACTTATATGTAAAAGTAAAATGTAAATTTTAAACATTTTAATGCTCAATAAAATATTATTATAATCCTTTGTCTTTTTCACATCAGGCAGTGCATTTGATCAGTCCACTTTGTAGTTCTAACATGTTAATATTACTATAGGTTTACTTCCTTTGTTTATTTAAAGTACAGTAATTACTCAATCTTTTCAATGGTCAAAAATTACCTAACTTTCAGATGATAATTTTATAATCACAAAATTTATATTTCTATAAAGCATTTGTGGTGTTTTACTGCACAGAATAGAACTACAGAGTAGCTACCACTCAATAGAAATGTTCTAATTTTAAGAAATTATGATTTAAAAAATATAGTTTCTGTAAAATTCACAATCTTCCCCCAATGAAAAGCTTGAGTAATTGCCCTAAATTCATTAGCTGTTGAGTGTGGGGGCTACATTTAGGGGATTCTCTTGGGGAATAGTAGAATAAAAGTTGTCAATCTCTCACATTGGACCTGAGCAGTTATATTATGTGTACTGTTAGCTGTGGGAAGGTCCCTTGATGACAAGGATCTTTAACTGTACTTAAAAGCATTTTCTTAACAAAGAATAGAACCCAAACACCTGGATAAAAGGGGTTAGTGTCAGGGGACAATAACTAAATCCATTCCAGTGATCCATCTGATAGGCAGGTCATTATTCTGCAACCCTAAACATGCAATCTCAAGATCTCATTTTTTTTTTATTAAACTGATGCAAGGTGATTCATTTAAATGAAGTGAGCTATACTGATGACAAAGAAAGCTATATATTGTTGTAAAATACTAAACTAATATGGATATTGGTTGCCTTATTGAAACTTTTCACATAGGGTCCCTAGTCAAATATACTTTTTCAGATGATTGAGTGTCTGATCTATTTTCAAAATAAATTATTGAATTTTCATATCTGAAGAAGACAAACTTTTTGTCAAGGGAACATATGTAAACACATCTGCATGTGTGTGCATATGCAAATCATCATCTTTCACACATCTGAACTACTAGTTCTATACATACACACACACACACACACACACACACAGAGAGAGAGAGAGAGAGAGAGAGAGAGAGAGAGAGAGAGAGAGAGAGAGAGAGAGAGAGAGAGGGGGTAGAGGAGATTGTATACTGTGAATCTTTGTTTTCTCCTTATTTTTAAACATTTTTAATATTGCTATTATAGATAAGTGTTAATGCTGTAATTATAGAATGTATTGCCTGAACCTAGTCATTGTATAAATACCAATAAATGAATGTATCCCTCCATTCCAGGTAACTGCTTCTTCATAGATGAGCAGGGGGAGAGCAGTGGGGGGAAGGATGAGGATGCACTGGGCTACGTCAAGAAGAAGGCCTCGTTTGAGGAGAAGTTGGTGGGGATCAAGGGGCAGCAGATTGAGCTGGCCTTGCAGAGGTAAGAGTTTCCCCAGTGAAAACCACGTGTTTACTTCAGGTTGACAGACAGACTCCCCTGCTTTCTGCAATACCTTCTCTCACTTCTTTTTTTTAAATTAATTCTATGTCAAATAGCAGAAATGTCACATTTACGTGTGAATGCACTTAACAACCTGATATGATTTTTACAGCTGTTGTCAGTATCATTATTTTTGATTTTCAGAAAAATAATCTGTGCTCTTCTACCATGTCTTAAAATCAATCTTATGTCATTAAAAACATTTTCATGACCAGTTTATCAATGTTGAGTTATCAAAATTTCCAATGACATAATTTTAGGTTCAAGAAGTATATAGAAAAAAAGGAATCATGGGAAATGCGCCAGATGGCAGAACAAGTCAACCATATCCGCCATGACCAGCGTCTGCTGGAAATAGATCAGCGGAAAATTCACATGCAGCGAGAGAGGGCCATGCATCCATGGAAAGATTTCACCTACGAGGACCTGGCCCTGGCAAACCTGGAAAGATACTTGAACAAAAACTTACAAAAGAGCTGCTACTTGGAGAAGAAAATGCCAGTGACTTTACGGTATCAAGCAGATCCTAATTTTGTCTCTCCAACTGTAACAGAAGCAAGGAAAGCTCTACGTCAACAAGACTTTGCAAAAAGCTTGCAAAAAGAGAAGGAAAAACAGACTTTATTGAAGGAGAAAAATAAACAAGTTGCTCCTGATGTGATAGAACCTCAAAATGATCAAAATGAAAATAAAGACGAACTACAGCAAGCTACTACTACTTCTACCTTCCCGTCACGTTCTCAAAGTAAATCAGCCATGGGGGTGGTTGACAATTCCACCCACACCTCTCTCGGACCCCGTCCTGCTACCGTCACAGTGCCACAGGGTGAGACTGAGCAAACAAAACTGCCAGGGGTGGAGCCACTGTCCAAATCAAAAACTACAGTGGTTCCTGGAGAGACCAAAAAGGGAGAGAGTGGCGCTGGACTACAGAAATATTTTCTGAAGGTCCAGTTACCCACCATTGAACAGGTGGCTCTGACAAATAAACCCTCGAGTGGAGGCTACCAGGGAAGAGACAAGGCACAGAAGAATGCCACCATGTATAAACCTCTCCCGGCCCCCACCATCGAACCCATGCATATTGACGAAGACGATGTCTGTGTGAGGAAAAGTGAGGAGGAAATAGCTCGAATTATGCACTTCGTTTTGAACATGTCACGAGAGGAGGGCCAACCTGAGATTGATTACAAACCTCGCCCAAAAACAATAGCCTCAACCAGGAGGAGGGAGGGAGAGCTCCCTATACCAAAATGCAAAAAGGTGAGTCAAGACCAGGTGAAAAGGGAGGCCCGTGATGTCCACAAGAGGTTCAAGGAATACCTGAGCAAGCTGGAGCGCCAGAAGAAGGCAGCAGAGGAAGGGATGCTGGATGAATTCGTTAAGGCACTGGAGGAAGAAAAAGCTGAAGAAGCCAAGCAAAAGATGAAAGCAATAGCCAAGAAACGCTGGGCCAATGTTGGCAAGAAGAAAATCCAGATGGAACAAGGAGGAGGAGGAGAGAGTCAAGGTAAAGCCAAAAAGAAGAAACAGGACCCACTTCTGCTACAGGCCATGATAGCCGCAGCCAAGGCCAAGCAGGAGACGGAGACGTCCAAACCAAAGCGCGGCATCCCGACCCACTCCCAAAACAGATCCATGAGGCACACTGCCACTTTCAAGCTACGCAGGATGGTGGATGACCTTTTCAAAAGCAGGTCAACATACGAGCAACAAGAGTACGACAAGATCAAGGAGCAGCAGCAGCAACAACTTCAGGCAGATCCTGCACAACCCACTGTTACATCTTAGCTTAATTTTGTTAAGAAACCAACTATTTTAGTTATGACATCTCCAAACAAAAACCCCCAATTCATGACAATGCTTAGGAAGCAAAAATGAGTGGATGAAGAAACTGCAGAAGTGAAAGGTCAAGGTCATCATACTTTTTAATGCATTAAAATAACTATAAATATATGTTTTATAATAACTGCATTCTATTATTTCACTACTGAGTGACTGTTAATGTAAAAATTCCGTTGATCCAAAGGAGTAAATTAGACATTCACGAGATAAGAGCTCACAGAATATTGGTGCAAGTTCCAACATGACAAACAGTGGTGCCTATTTTATATGTGATTAAAAGGAGCATCCTCATGACATTCAGCATGACGGTTTTATATATTATATTAAATCTTCTAGCATATACATTTTTAGACCATACAATCACATTGTACAAAGAGAAGGTCTACAGTATATAATATTTTTTTTACTGACAAAGATAAAATTTGCTGTTAATTAATAACTTTCTGTTAGGTTTAAATATTGACATACTTGTTGAAGTCAGACATCAGGGAGGATCAGGGGATTCAATAAAACCACCCTTTTCCTGAACAATGAATAACCACTCACAGTCAGAATTTGATCCATGTTATTTACCAATTCTGAAGTGGGTTCAAAGGAAAAGATGATATTATACAGGCCACTTCTTCAGAAAAAGGATTCTAGTATTTGAAATTGTTGGTGAGAGGCCTGTGATCACACAAAGTTAACTTTAGAAACCTGATCACTCACAAACTAGATAAGCAAGTACTTCTAGATATAACTGCAGATAATGGGCATTAGGCACAGTGAGACCAGATTTAGATAAAATAAAATTCAGAATGATGTTTTTTAAAACAGCCCCGAATGACACGTAGCAGTATATCCAAGAGATGCCACTGTTGCTCAAATATTCATATAACTGATGAATATTTTTACTTATACGGTGATCTTTTAAGAATCAAAATGACGTCAACTTAGAACTGATGTGAACAGGCTGTGCTCTGACTTTTATAACTTCATCTTCAGGTACAATCACAGGAGAGTACTGTTAATAAGTACCACCAGATCATATCTCTGTCACTTCATGGTCCATGACATGTTTTTCCCATGCACTGTATCATATTTTACAAAATAAATGATGTTATGAACTTTGATGTGCAGGTGTAATTATGTGGAGGAAATGGGAAATGGCTTTAAACTGATGACACCAGTATGACATTCATGACTCGCCTCTGTGTGTGTGTGTGTGTGTGTGCACGAGTGCGTGTGTGTGTGCGTGTATGTATGTATGTATGTGATTGGGCATGTGTGTGTGTATGTGTGTGTATGTGATTGTGTGATTGGGCATGTGTGTGTGTGTGTTTGTGTGCATATGTGTGTATGTGTGTGTGTGTGTGTGTTGTGTGTGTGTGTGTGTGTGTGTGTGTGTGTGTGTGTGTGTGTGTGTGTGTGTGTGTGTGTGTGTGAGAAAGAGAGAGAAAATCATACTGTTTAAAAGAAAAATAACTTCCAGTGTGCTGAAGGTCAAAGTAAGGCTCAGTAAGTCATGCTGTCCTGATCCATCAATGTTCAAATACTTATAAATATATGTGTATGCCTATACAATGTATGCATATCTATACCTGCAGTTTATCTTTTTTTACACACAAGATTTTGAGTTCTAAAAAACTGCAGGAAGAAATGATCCAGTGGCCCTATGAACAGATGCTCAGGGGCCACTTTAGTTGGAGAGCTGCCATGTAAATAGCAGATTTCAAATTTAAATAGGAAAAAAAAAGTCTATTACAAAGTCTGTCTGTGATTACCTGGTTTCCAACATGGATGGGAGTGATGTTCACACTTGGCATTGTACCATATTAGCTGCCGGCAGCCATCATAAGCCAGGGAGTACTCATCATCTCCTATCCCATTACCCTCCTGAAAGAAGAAAAGAAAGCTTTTAAGGGAAACACCATTTTCCTCCTGAGGTCTAAAAAGGAAAATCTTTCATTAAAAACATGGTAATTGAACAGATTTTAAAACAATTAATTTCTGTTTGAATGGCAATCCATTCTCTCTCTTGCCTCTCAAAAGCAGATGAGGAAGCTGTGGGTTTTTTTGGTAGAGATGAAAGAGGTATGAACAGATATATGAGTACTTCAGAACCAGGGGAATATCTCATTCTTTGGGAATAATACTGTAAAAATGGTTATCTATACTAACATAATTGAGGAATTTGCTGTTCTTGGTGGCCCATCCTATCTGCATGACTCCTGGAGTGATCACCATGACCTCGTAGTACCACACTCCCGTGTTGGCTTGAAACGTGCATCGCACACTCTCAAACGACGATGCGTCACACCTGGCCTGATAAAATGCCAGAGATATAACATTTAAACAAGCTGGTTCTTGAGCCCTACCATTGGTTATCTGTGGCCTTGAAAAATGGGTCAAGGTGGCTTATCCAATTAAACATTTTATTACTATTTTTCAGCTTTATTTCAGAGAAAATGACATTACTATTTTTCAGCTATATTTCAGAGAAAATGGCATTTGGAATTGGGAGTTGTCATTTCATTACTTACACTTAAACATGAAGTATATAATATTTTCCATTGAATGATAAAAATCCTGAAGAGATCCTTAAATTAGCAACTTTTTCAGTTGAGATGCACATCTATCCATTACCTACCTCTAGCCCAGATGGTGCAATCTTCAGGTTCTCACTGACATCATTGCAGTTTAGTATTACATTTTTGCCCGAGTGGTCCATTGACTTGTAGGTGAAATTGCGTCCCTGAACATTAAAATAAAAAAAATAAAAAAAATGAAACACCTTTCAAATCAGTTTTCGGTGTATTTTTAAAGTAAACACTAAAGTTGTTGAAAATGTCAATGGCAACAATTAGTTAAGTTTCATCTGTCAAATGTCATCAAAAAAGTTTTAACACAAAAAAGAGTTTACTTGTCAATGTACTTAACTATTGTCTACATTGTATATGTTTTTCAAATTTGCTACAGAAAATGTTTAGAAAAGCTTACCGTTGGCACAACTGATCAAGGGCATGAAAATAAAGAAGAAAAATATTAATCAAAAGTTAATCAAAATGGAAACTTACACATGATCAAATTATGCTCAAATCACTCATCAGAACTCAAAACAGACCAACACATTACCCACGAAAGGACAGTACACGAGATATTTTTTGTATCTTTAGGCACTTATCCAGGACAGGCAAAATCTTTCACATAAAATAATTTCTTTAGTCACTTATCCAGGACAGGCCAAAAAAAAAAAAATTAATATCACACATCCTTGAAAATACTGCCTGGGGAAAAATTTAGCTGGGAAATATGGATCAGTTAAAAACAGTGCAACACTCCAAAACTCCCTACACAAATTATCCAGCGTCCACTGTGCACAGAAGGTGACCTCTCTCCTAGTGTCCAGCTGGCCGTTGACCCCGCCCCAGGCCTCCAGGGTCTCCAGGGGGTTGGGCACCATCTGGTCCAGAGCCTGAGATATGGTGGACTTGTTTTCACCTGGAATATTAAACACACACACTTGGTCACACCTGAGAGTCACAGTGCAAGAAAATTTTATTTCTGTTTTCAATTTTTTCAATTATTTTTCTACTTATTTGGTTTAAAAGAGTTAAGTTGACAGAGACAAGCCCCCCCCCCCCCTGCTTTTTTCCCCCAAATTAATTTTCAGAATGTTCCAGAAAGTATTACTGCTGTGATATGGGATATGTATATAATCTTAGACTACACAGATTACAAATCATTTTTGTGTCAAAAATCTCCATTATTTATATTCATTTAGTCACTTACTTGTTTGAGCAAACTTTTCCAGTGCAACAATGGAATGCAAAATCACAATTGGATCACAGTCAGATTCCTGGCAACAGAACAGTAATCAAAAGATTATCACAGATTATCACAATTATATAGCTAATGCACAAGTGAATTAGTATCACTGAATGTAAATAAAATTCCACAGGTATCAATAATAAAAATTAACTCAATTTGTGATAGAAAATTAATTTTGAAATATTCATGAATTGCGTATATAAGTGGAAACATTCATTTCACTTACCAAGTTAGTAAATAAATAGTCCAGTACATTGCCAGTCATCAAGCAAGTACTGTTTGGGCCTGAAAAATAAAAACATCACTTCTAGATATACTTAAATTGAATTCACTATTCTGCATTCATTTGTTCTGGAATAAAATAATCAAGACCTGTTCTGGAATAAAAAAAATCAAGACCTTCCATGCAGAGGGAATAAGAACAACACTTCTAGTGCAAATACTAACCGAGCAACAAGTGCTGGAACTGGACTCCCCCCCATGCAACCACCACCAGTGAATGGTTATGGTTCTGAATCATTGAATGGTATTTTTGTTCCAAAATCATGCACTCCACAAGTGAGATGTCAAGTAACAAAAAAAAAAATAAAGATAATAAAAATAAATAAATAATAAAACAAGGTCATCCATTATCCCATGACTTAACCACACTGCCCTTCTTACCTGCCATTTTTTCTGCCAAACATCCCAACACAATACATGTATTCCTTTGCCTCTGGATATTTTTGGATTTCCTCTCATCTAAGGCAGTCTTCTTTCCTATCTTGAGATTTGAGGTTATCTTTGCTATTGTCCCCTGAAGTATAGCAACAGACATTTCATTAACAATTGATTCCACTATCACACCTGGGAAGAATTCATATGATAAAAAAAAACTTTATAATCAACTTCAAAATAGTTTTCAAAAATTGCCATCATACACCCTACTAATTGCTATAAAAAATCTTTTCTATTTGCAGGTGGAGAATGTAAAAGGTGATTTATTCCAATTTTTGTATCGTGTCAAAGATATAAAGAGGCTTATTGTCACTTAGAGGAAAATAATAAATTAAATTCTGAATAAAAATCTCCACCTAACTGGGAGCCAATAAAGCTATTTTAAAAGATGTTAAGTGAATAGTGTGGTCACCACCATACCCCTACCTTACTAGGCAATGGACATTCGTCCAGTAGTAATGTGATAGTAGCAGGACCCAGGGGGTCTTCCAGTGGTATGACCTTGACCAAAGAACTGACCACAAGTAGCCATCCACTTTCTGTGTCTGCAATCTTATGTATGGCAAGCAAGGAATGGGGTAGAGCTCGGTCACTGAAATATTCAAAATATGAAATAAATTCTCTGGATCAGTTTTTACAGCTGAAAGGCAATTCAACAATGCTTTCCCATAGAATCGTATGACATTTTTACCAATCTATAATACTTTCTGCTATGCCCTTTCCATCCAATTTTAGTCCAAGAATAAGGTTCAACTGATTTTGCCCTCATTCACAATGCACGATGAAAACACTTTGTTGTAGAAAAAATACCGTAGTTTAAACCTTCTTATCTGCTCCAACCCACTTACTTATCCACCAAGGTTTTGATGTTATACATAGTGTTCAGGATCAAGCTCTCTATAATGTCCAAGTGATTAAGTGGCTCCGTGACAATATGACCCAGGGGCACCTGTCTACGTGATGGATTATCCACACTGTCACTGATCTCCCCAGGGTGTCCCTGTGATCCCCGGGGCGTATCCTTACACAGGCAAGCACCCATGGTTGAAGTGTAAATCCTACTGAGGAGTCTTTGAAAGGAGGAGGACTGGAGGGTGATGACAGAGAGCCAAACCAGAATGATCATCACTGTCCAACGCCTGGTTTATTTATATGATATCAGTCTTCATCCTGGGCCACAGCATCACAGTGGAGACATGGCTTTTATGTTACTCATTAACAGCAGTCACCTGATTTCACAAACCTATATAATAAAGAAAAATTTATGTACAAAACTGAAAAAACAATGCCCTGTGACTGATAACTTCAAAAAAGTCTATTTTTTGTCATAATGCAGATCAAAATGTCACAAAACGTCCTGACAAATCATTAATGATACTTTTACCTGACTGGAGCTGACAAGAAATGTGATATAAAGAGATACTGAATCATCAAACTGGTCAAGTATATTTGCCGATGATATAAAGGTTAACAAGTGCCCTTCACATCTGAACAGCAGATAATGAAATATTCCACCTATCAACATCTGCTGTTATTACTATAACATCTGTAAGAAAGTACCACTTCAGAGATGAGCTTACATGCAACCTTCAGAGAAAAAACAGAGTGAGCACCTCTGAACAACTTGCAAGTACATATCACTTACTCTCTGACCACAAGGGTTGCTAGTAGTTTTTTTTTTACGATATGGTATACAGAACAGACCTGCAAATGCAAAAGCCATATGATTTCCTTCCACTCATATCAATTGATAATAAAACTTTTCCTCTTAACAAAAAAAAATTCCCCTAAAGTCAAAGTGCAGTTGACTCATTGATATAAATATTAGATAGTTGGGGCTTAAAGCAATAATAACTCTTCCTTTGAGATTAAAAAATCCACAAGAAATACATTGTAAACAATGCATGGAAATGTATTCTTTTGCATTTTACCACTAAAACGGCCGTTATTGTAGTAAAACTAAAATCTGTGCTTGTCAGTAGGGCTTTCGATGCCTTTCTTCCCGGTCGTCAAGGCATTCGTTGCCAATGACATTTGGGTGTCATGCGGATTCTCGTGTTCATTTGAGACCAAAATAACATATGGCGCCAAACGCTAGTGCAGTCCGCAGACGTAAGTTGCGAGTTTTTGTACAGTGCGTCGGATAACGAACAGCCCAGAATGGCACACATTGNTTTCACCTAACTGGGAGCCAATAAAGCTATTTTAAAAGATGTGAATAGTGTGGTCACCACCATACCCCTACCTTACTAGGCAATGGACATTCGTCCAGTAGTAATGTGATAGTAGCAGGACCCAGGGGGTCTTCCAGTGGTATGACCTTGACCAAAGAACTGACCACAAGTAGCCATCCACTTTCTGTGTCTGCAATCTTATGTATGGCAAGCAAGGAATGGGGTAGAGCTCGGTCACTGAAATATTCAAAATATGAAATTAATTCTCTGGATCAGTTTTTACAGCTGAAAGACAATTCAACAATGCTTTCCCATAGAACCGTATGACATTTTTACCAACCTATAATACTTTCTGCTATGCCCTTTCCATCCAATTTTAGTCCAAGCATAAGGTTCAACTGATTTTGCTCTCATTCACAATGCATGAAGTGCAACACGATGAAAACACTTTGTTGTGGAAAAAATACCGTAGTTTAAACCTTCTTATCTGCTCCAACCCACTTACTTATCCACCAAGGTTTTGATGTTATACATTGTGTTCAGGATCAAGCTCTCTATGATGTCCAAGTGATTAAGTGGCTCCGTGACAATATGACCCAGGGGCACCTGTCTACGTGAAGGATTATCCACACTGTCACTGATCTCCACGGGGTGTCCCTGTGATCCCCGGGGCGTATCCTTACACAGGCAAGCACCCATGGTTAATGTGTAAATCCTACTGAGGAGTCTTTGAAAGGAGGAGGACTGGAGGGTGATGACAGAGAGCCAGACCAGAATGATCATCACTGTCCAACGCCTGGTTTATTTATATGATATCAGTCTTCATCCTGGGCCACAGCATCACAGTGGAGACATGGCTTTTATGTTACTCATTAACAGCAGTCACCTGATTTCACAAACCTATATAATAAAGAAAATTTTATGTACAAAAACTGAAAAAATAATGCCCTGTGACTGATAACTTCAAAGAAGTCTATGTATTTTTCATAATGCAGATCAAAATGTCACAGAACATCCTGTCAAATCATTAATGATACTTTTACCTGACTGGAGCTGACAAGAAATGTGATATAAAGAGATACTGAATCATCAAACTGGTCAAGTATATTTGCCAATGCTACAAAGGTTAACAAGTGCCCTTCACATCTGAACAGTACTGTAGATAATGAAATATTCCACCTATCAACATCTGCTGTTATTACTATAACATCTGTAAGAAAGTACCACTTCAGAGATGAGCTTACATGCAACCTTCAGAGAAAAAACAGAGTGATCACCTCTGAACAACTTGCAATGGCAAGTACATATCACTTACTCTCTGACCACAAGGGTTGCTAGTAGTTTTTTTTTTTTACAATATGGTATACAGAACAGACCTGCAAATGCAAAAGCCATATGATTTCCTTCCACTCATATCAATTGATAATAAAACTTTTCCTCTTAACAAAAAAAAAAAAATTCCCCTAAAGTCAAAGTGCAGTTGACTCATTGATATAAATATTAGATAGTTGGGGCTTAAAGCAATAATAACTCTTCCTTTGAGATTAAAAAATCCGCAAGAAATACAATGTAAACAACGCATGGAAATGTATTCTTTTGCATTTTACCACTAAAACGGCCGTTATTGTAGTAAAACTAAAATCTGTGCTTGTCAGTAAGGATTTTGATGCCTTTCAAATTCTTCCCGGTCGTCAAGGCATTCGTTGCCAATGACATTTGGGTGTCATGTGGATTCTCGCGTTCATTTGAGACCAAAATTACATATGGCGCCAAACGCTAGTGCAGTCCGCAGACGTAAGTTGCGAGTTTTTGTACAGTGCGTCGGATAACGAACAGCCCAGAATGGCACACATTGTGGATATAAATGCATTTTTAACAAAAAGACGAATATATATCATGAATCTTATATTATTGTTATATAGTGTTGTTGTTGTCTGCTTTTCCCGCGGCTTTAAGTAGGTCACCAGTGACTATGCAATGTCAGAGAGAGCTTCGTCAGTTAAAATCTCTTAAGAGATTTTAACAAAAAACTGTACGTTTAGGAAAAAACCCTGGACTAACTTTGAATGCAGGAATGGGGTTGTTGACCATTGGTAATTACGGGAAAAATGCCGTTTTTTCCAGGAAAATCCAATTTTTGGCCAAAACGAAGAGTTATTATGACTTTAATGGTGTGACAGTTTCTTTAGGTGATATTTTGTTTCAATGGCCTTGTTATACCGATCTTTCACTTCAAGTCACTGCATTACATACACCACATCATCATCATCATTGCTCTTCGTCCCGCGTGGGACATAAGGCCACACATACACCACATAATATGGGCATAATATTCTACTTGATATATAAAATGACAATGGTAAATCACCCCCCCCCCCCAAAAAAAAAACCCTTTGTCTTATGTACCTTCTTTAAAACAGTTGAGTCATAAAATATCCATAAATTAACAATAAAATTTACAGGAAGGGTTTCACTTTTAGTTTGAAAGCCACTCAGTAAATTTAACATAAAACAAAAATATGGTTTGGCAGTTATGGGGCAAACATTACTAAAATTCTGCAAAAAAATAAAAAATAAAATAAAATAAAATAAAAACATAAATGTAAACTGATCATGTGAATTTTTGAAAGCAACCTGCTTCTTAATCAAACAAAGTCACTCAGTAATTTCAAAGTAAAACAAAAATACGGTTTGGGGCAAACGACATGTGCCGGACATTGATGGCAACAGCCACAGCAACGGCAACGACACAGACAGACAGACCAATCAGAATATATACACTGTGTCTGTACATATATAAAAAAATAACATGGAGGATTTACGAGATGGGGAATACCCTGCAAACATGCCTAACCACCAAATCGTCGTTTTAAAGAAGCCGTCAGATTTTCGTTGGGATTCCAAAACCAGGGTAGTTTTTTTTTTAATAAATGAGCCCATACCGATAGTACTGAAAATCGATACAACATACGAAATAACACATTTCATTACTTACCTACCTGGCAAGTTATTAACTAAAACATTTTCAACACATCTATTTAGCGTAATACTGGTATCTTCAACAAACAACTGGGCGTTGATATATTTCTTTTAGAAATAGTGCAATTCCGACGTAGGCTATCGTGTCTTCCTTACTTGCAATGATACTCTTTAACTGCCCAGACAGCACTAGAAACTAAAAGAAACTAAAAGTTCAGAAATAAAATTACCTACTTCCGCCATGACAGGTGTTTACACAGGGCCTCATGGGAAAACAACTATTTTACACATTATTTCATTTCTATTGACGATTAAGTTAAAATGTGTAAATTCATTAAGCTTTTTACCACAAAAATAATTTCCTTTATAATGTAATCATCTTTTGACTCCCCTTTCTTTTATGTGATCAATTATACGGAGTAAGTCGATAAACACCGAGGATAGCCGATCTATGCAAACATAGAAACAAGCATCGACTCGGTCAGGCTTAAAAATGTACGAGGAAGAAAAGGACGACAAGATAATCCGTGTGAGCACAGATACAGATGAATTTGTAATGAGAGGAAGACCATGTGAACTGTCAGCTTTTGCATTTGTACCAACGGAGAGAAATGTGCCAAAAGAAAGAACTTATTTCAACAGCGAGAGACAGGTGGGTCTGATGTTGTTTTCATTGGTTACAACATGGCCGCCGTCTGGAAATGCATCAATGTTTAGTCTGGAAACGTTCCGTTGTAACCCTGATCAGTTGATGAATCTACGAAACACATAAAACAATCATTCTAACAGGACACTTTATTACCATATTGAAAGGTTGAAACCAGTGTGGTATTTAATTTAAACGAATAGAATAAAATGGCAAATGACGTATAATGCATATACGCCCAGTATACAGTGGCAGTGTATGGAAATTGATTTTCCGTATATTTCTCATTTCAGGAGAGGTATTCAAGCTCAACATATGATCGCTTATTTAGAAAGCCAGAGCTGTACAACATGTACCTTCACAAGGATGACAGAGAACATGCCAAGTCACGAGGACTCACAGTCAACAATGAGGTCAGCTTTCAAGTCTTAAGTTCAGCAGTTAATACTTTGTTCAGTTGTCAGGACCTAACAGATTGTCCTTAACCAAACACCAGTGAAAGTTATGCTTGGCCAGTGATAAAAAATGTTTAGTTACCAGCCACTATTTTTGATTAGACACAAATAAAACACAATTGAGAAATCACCCCAAAAGCATTTTATAGTAATAATTTTTCTTTTTGTGCAGGCTTCAGAAAAATGTCTTATCAATTTTTTTTCATCATTTTAGGAAAAAGTGAAAGTTGTCCCTACATTGTCATCTTCAGACTACGGTCATAGGTTAGATAACGAGTACGACCCTCCCGACAGAAAACATGTGAGGATAGGTCATGTGCAGTCAGAGTTCTACAGGAGAAATGATATCAATATAAAAGATGCCAAATACTGAAACATAGGGATTAAATATTGAGGCATCAAACTTCTGCAATTGAAGAACAGTGCAACAGTAGTCACAAGAATGTGCACATGACCAGATCTTAATTTTCGAAGATTTCTGCATCGTATTTCATCATTTTACCATCTTCCATCTCATATTTCATCTCTCAAATGAATGACTGACAATGGCACACACTCTGATTAGCCTAAAGAGTTACTTACCATCATCTCCCAAACAGTAAGCAGATGATGTGCTATGAAATAGCCGTTTACATGATGTGCTATGTGCTATGAAATAGCCGTTTACAGGAGGCATTTTTGTTTGAAAAAGAAGAGAACAATCATGCCTTGTAGCTGTGGTACCAGACTGACAACTACAATATAAGGCCTAGGGGCCGTGTTGAGGAATGACCAGAAATTATAACTGTGACAGTTGCCTCAGAAAGGCTAAGAGATCAGCCTGCTAGAGTTGAAGTGAAAATTGGTTGGCCTATGTTTTTCTTTTAGGCCTTTTTCCCATAGGGACCATCTGTCTACACGGATCGACCCAACTCTGTGGGGACTCTTGCTGAATGCAGTCAGTTTAGCATATTAAAGTGTTTCCTCCTTGCCTCAGTAAAATACAGAAAAGGTGGTGATTACAAAAGGAAACGAGACCTGTCATTCAGTTAAGCTGATTGCAATCAGCAAGAGTGCCAACAGAGTTGAGTCGTCCAAGGTGGACTAATGGTGTCTATGGGAATGGGATCTCTGTGAAACGTGGTTCCAGAGCTTGAAACAAAGAACCTAGTCTTTGTACCAATCGACAATTGTATCTGCATAATACATTCATTACACCAACTTGGTTTAGGAAGATTAAAACTTTTCACTCCCATTTTAATAGCAGGTCTTGACATTTTAAATATGTAGTGACAGTTATGGATTTCCTTTTTTGTTTTGTTCATTGAAAAAGTTTATTGTACTCAAATACTTCACAACCATTGTACAGAATTGTAGTTAAGAATTTTGTGGCAAGGTATTTTCCTGCCTGCAAATAAAGAACCATTCATTTCCAGTCAAATAAGTTTTACCTGTCTGCACTGATAAAGGTGTTTGCACACGACATCAGTAGCACTTGCTAGAGTTGAATTCAATTTTAATGCACAAACTGAAGTTGTTTCAATTATTACACAATTAACACATATCACAATCTTATCAACACATTTTCCAAGTCTGAAAAAAAACCCAATATTGACTGATGCCCAATACATCTGAAAGAAGTGGTTTTAAACTTTGCTTTCGGCAGAAATTGTAAAATTGGAACTCCTGCACAACAACAAAAATTGTAACACGAATCAAGATATATGCAACTTTTTATTATAAATATTGAATTCAATCTGATAATACATTCTTCAAAAGGTACACCTGTCGCACAACAACAACAACTGCTATCTTAATTATAGTTAAAGCACCTTACAGATCAGAAACAATCATTACATTGCACTTTAATCATGAACTACTACAACTTGATTCAAACAAAGACCAGATGAGAAAAGACATTAGTCCAAACTGCCTGCTTTTTTCACTGTTACTAAAGATTTCATAAATTAACCAGTATCTTAACTCGATTTAAAAATAGATCCAGCCTCCTCTCCGGTACACAAAAACATGGATATCCTCCAAAGGGAGAAAATTCTGTAAGACAACAATACACTGTAACTTAGCTAAACAATAACCATCTACTGTGAATAACGCTGTCAGACCTGACAACAACAAATTCATAAATTTGCCAATAGCAGTGCTGAACTTTTACCAAACTTCATCTAAACTCCTTAGTTCAAAAATAATTCTGAATACAATATACCTCCTTTGTATATATTCAGCACAGACTTTAAACAAACTTAGTCTGAGCACACATATCTCACTGTCCAGTGTAGTCGACTTCCTTAAACATTTGTCAGAACACCATTTGGGGGGGGGGGGGGGGGGGGGGGGTGGAGTTTGGGGTAGGATGGTACACTGGTAACAGGAATTTCTCCATACAGTGCAGGCACTTTCCTTATTTAAAAAAAAACATTCTGTATGCGTATATAGACTCCTGACACAGGTGTCAACTGGCCTTCTTCATTTTCAAGTAATAATCATAACTGGGAAACATTTGTACACATTAATATGTTACAGTGATGTGTTTTCTATGGATTTTACTTTCTTCAGATTTTCCACAGATGAATATGTAGAATACTTGCTCACTACCGAGGTCCAAGTACAAAGACCAAGGGACACTCAAGTTGAAAACTATTCATTTTTTCTTGAATTGTTTATGAACCTACTACAATATTTATGCCATCTTTAACAATGTGCTGAAGCTTTAAAGTTTAGGGAAATTTTCTTTAAAATCCCAGAAGCTACATTATTCTTTGGAATCAATAAGAAAACAGAAGTAAAATGGACAGGGCGATTTTCCATCATTTCCAATCTAACGCAATTCTTTATAATTATTTGTTTGGCAGAACATTTTCCTACAATAATGCTGCTAGTTTATAACATTTGTGAAAGTTAACATTCTCTCACATTTATATGTTAAACTTTTTTTTTTACGAGCAAGTTTTCTCAAGGCAGACTTTCAATCAAATGACAATTTCTTAGATAGTAATAATATACAATCTCCAATAAATACAATAAACTGCATTTTATGCTACCATCTATGTAAATAATTTTATTCCACAACTACAACATCATCTTCGAGAGCAACATCATTCCTGGGGATACTGCCGTTGTCCTTAACAACAGCGTTACCCACATCAATCTCCTTAGAAAGTCCACTAATTCCATACTTCTTCAGAACCCTACGTGATAACCTCTCTATTCTGACATGACACTTCTTTGTGTGCCCCATGAGGTGGATTCTGTATGCCTTCCCCTCATAGCACCGACCACATAAGTTACACCGCACCTTTTCGTGCAGGTCCAACATATGCTGTCTGAGGGCCGTAGTGGACAGTGCCCCAAAGCCACACTTGTTACACATGAAAAGCTTCTCCTTGTGGGCCAAGAACAAATGGTAGCCCAGCTCGTCCAGAGAGTTGAACTTCACTGAGCAGTGGCGGCATCCTAACCCACCGTGTTTCTCTCCGAAATGATGGTAGTACTCCTGCACATTGGCAAAATTGCTAATACCACAGGTCTTGCACTCATAGGGAGTACTCTGCGTCATTACACGAGGACTGGTCGTGGGTTTCCCTTTTGGGACAGCCTTCTTCCTGGATGCTGGCAGAGTGGCGAATGCAGGAGTTTTCTCGATTCTATCTCTGGCCACAGCAGCTGTTCTGACCTCTGCAACCATTTTCATTGGCTGTAAACTCAGTCCA
>NW_019774349.1:0-11276 GCF_001039355.2 Lingula anatina
AAAGATAAGTTTTTGTAAATATGTACATATGTTAAGAAATGACATATTTAGAATCAGAGAGCCTGCCCATAGATTAAGATTAATTCTATTAAAATTCATTCAACTTCTCAATTAGTTAAAAAAAAATTTTAAGTATATTCCACATCAAATAGATGTTTATTGATGAAACCAGTTTAAATTGTCTCAGTAAAGATCATGTATGGCTCTGTTCTCACAACTTTTAGATCGATCTATCACCGCGGGGAGTCTCACTAGATTACTGTCAGATAATCCGCCTTAAGTGTCCGTCCCCGCCTACTACAAGCTATAAGGGGTAATTAACTTTCGTGTCCGCCCGGCTGACAGCTATTTAGCGTGAACCCCCAGGGAGTTAGGTCGATCCAATGTAGGTCGATCTAATCTATGAGAATGGGGTGTAAGATAACAATCCAAAATGTTTCAGCTTCACATTAAACTATGTTATTAAGTTCTCTTTGTAAATGTCTTACATATATCAGAAAAATAAGGTTTTGAGTTTTAGATATAACTCTAATTAGACTGTAAAAATTTTATACTATAGACATCTAGTTTTTTTTTCCATAAAATTTACAAGGGCCTCAAAGAGAAGTCCAAACTTCCATAGGAACCAATTTATTTTACATACGCGTGTGCATGACTGTGATCAACAGCAAATGAGAAAAAAGTGATTAAAAAAATGAAATAAATAAATAAATTTAAAAAATGAATAGAAAAATATGTAAAAACACTAAGTTAATACAATTACACTCTGCACAATTAACATATTTTACATAAAATGAAAAAAAAAAAAAAACGTTTGGCAAATTGGTGAAGCCACGAAAGCCGTTACCAGCACTGGCTAATACAAACATGAATTGGAGAATGCAATTGCAAACCATTACAACATAAGAAACTAATAATAATAAAAAAAATGGCATTCTCTGCATACACATTATTTTTTTTAAAAAAAATTGAGAAATATAAATGTAGCACTAGTTAACAGCCCAACGTGACATGATAAAGATAGGGTGTAAAAGTAAGAAGTCCAATAAGGCGGACATTGAAAAACCAGAAACTGCCGTTTGAAAAAGTTTGCCAAATGTATGCGGAAGAAGCTACACATGAAATGCATCATTTACTAACATACCCCATATACTAAAAACACGGTACTTCTGAAACTAAGGTTGACAAAAATGCAATTGAACGTTTCAAATATTTTTAAATCGTTTGAATTGAACACAAAGAATAAGTCTTGTTATGTTAGCATGTGTGGCAAACAAAAATATTCTAAGCCACAAACGACATAGTCTGCAACAGCATTGGTTATGTACCTTGTTATAATATTGACTGAATATTTATCTTCGATTAAGCAGTTTTTAAATTCTTAATGTAGTTTTGGCGCAGCCATTACAGAATCAATACTATTAGGTAAAGGCATTGTGAAGATCTAATTATACCGAAATAAATTATGATAAATGAACTTGATATATAAAATATGATAAATGAATAGACGGTAATTATAGTAACAAGAACAAACATCTAGGAACAACCAAGCACCAATTTTTCTTCTCTGAATTCTAATAATTTTTACGACTATAGCATGTGTTAAAACTGTAACGAAAATTGACGCAATTCAACCATTTTTTGAGAGGGCAATTTTCAGGCGATAGATTTCACCCCGTCTCTCTCAGGTACACTTTTTGACACCATGCCCAAGGCCAAGTGACTTGTTGTGACTTTCAACAGACCGTGCGAATACAAGGGGCGCTATTGGTTTTTGTTGACTGATATTTCTTTTAATCCAACACTTAATTCATTCTTCACTCATAAAAAAGATAAAGTCACAAAAACATGGAAACTGTTCAGATGATGTCTTGATAATAAGTGTATTCGCCTAAACATTTATATAATTTTGCATATCTCCACCATAAGTCTTCGATCCTCCTGAGTGGGGCACAACATGGCTTTGACAGAGAGCAAGATGGTCTGAACTGGCGAAAAAATTATTACACGTTATCAGTTAATTACTGGTTAAGCTGGCTTGTCCTGGTGATTGCAGCATTGAAGAAAAGCGTTTGATCCACTCCTCAAGATCTTTTAACTTCTTATCTAGCCTGAAAAAAGAATTTGCCACTTGAAAGTAATAGCCCGTATTATGCTAACATTTTGTCATTGAAGGCACCCCTGCACATTAGACCTTAAAAAGGCAAAAGAAAAAAATATTTTTCTGGATTTTTTTGCAATAATCACTTAATCACTAAGGTATACCATATCCAGGACTGTTAGCAGTATCACGGGCCATTATCTCGTTTTTTAGGGTTTCTGAATAACCTTCATAATGGGGATAGAGGCTAGTGAATTCTATTTATGGCTCTAAAATAAGCAATTCAGAATTCAAAAATGGTCTTTTAGATCGCAATTTTATTAGCGGTTTAAAATTTGGACAAGTGTGCGGGAAAATGCCTAAATTTTCAGAAATAATATATGTAGAGGTCTGACGCACAGTTCATACCTTACGCATTTTAGATAAAAACAGCATTTTATAAATGATTGTTGGAACACGCTTTACCTTTTCAAAACTGATTTAAAAAAGAAACGGCAAAATTTTTGTCATTTTTTGTGAAGATGAATCTTTCCTGGACAAAATCAACCCCTAATAAGCTGCGCATTCACTGATTCAGTGCCATCTTCGGTGCTGCATACTAGAGCTGAAGGCACGATCAGCTCTTAATAAATTATTTCCCTCAAAATACACAGTCTCAAACGTCTGAGTCTGAGAAAATAAAAGTCGTATTCATCTTACTTTAATTGTAGTTCCTCTCCTTTTCTTAGTCTCGCTTCCACCTCCACTAACACGCTGTGGCAGTAGGCAGCCACTCCCAAGTGACCGACACCTGCAGCGCCGTAAACTGCCGGGGTGGCGAAGTTGACCACATTCATGGCGGGGGATACGAAGTCACCTGTCATTGCAGCTTCAAAGCCCTTCAATACGCTCATGGTAATACTATAATGATTGAATGAATGAATGGATTCAATATTGATATGTTCTGATAAGCACTGATCGTTTAACACAATTACGAATAAGAGAAAATACATGTATGTAATTATTACATTGATTTGGGATAATTAGGCACATGAATTGACATGCACTGGATACGAAAAGTTATACTTCTTCATTGAAATATAATTTTTTTTTTATTTATGGACATTTTTCACTATTTTTTTAAAATTCTATTTACTTTCTTCCTGCTTCCACTGTATGAGCATTTCTTTTCCCGGTCAGCTGTTTTTGCTGTTCCGTGAGCTTCCCAATGCAAGCCAGGGCGCGGCGACGGATATCGGAGGCCCTCCAAGCAATTATGGGAAGAGGTTCCGACAGAGGTTTATTCTATGGAAAAATTCAATAAACATACACTATGTCACAGTGTCGGTTTTTGTAATGGTCGCACATATTTCCCAAAGAATGCGCCTTATTCATAATAATAATAATAATAATAATAATAATAATAATAAACTATTTGTTTTCGTCATTTTTAATCATGAACATTTATGCAAAATTAGATAAATTCATATGAAATACTACAGTTTTATTATTATTTACCTGTGTTATTTCCATGACAATAGTGTTTATGCTGTTGCCTAGATTGCTTATGTCTTCCTCTATGCTGCTCAATTCAGCGTCGATGCTTTTCAACTCCTCCTTGTATGCCCTCACTGTGGTCACGTCAGTATACATCTTGTACACTGAAGCAGCGACAGAAAGGACACACACGGCTGTATCGAACTGAATCTTTCGGTAAATATAGTTACAGCGAGCTTCTCGGATTCCATTTTTCATGTCGTCAATTGTCTTGAGAGAATCTTTTTTCAGGGCTTTCTCCCAAGATTTCACTTGTTGTTCAACTTCTTGTTTTTTCCACGGCAGAAAGTAGTTTTTCAGCTTCGTGCAGAAAGTTTCATTTTGTAGGTACTCTTCACACCATTTTCGTGCATCCTCGGCTGATTTTTCCGACGCTGCCGACAGGTCACGAAGCATCCCCTCTGCGTCGTTAAGTCTTTCATTTAGCTGATAAAAGTGATACGACGCTTCCACGGGGTGCACTGCCTGTTCAATCAACTTCCCTATCGCATCCCAACCACCTTTAACAGATTAATTGGTACAAATGATAAAGACAAGGATTAACGGTGAATCAAAATCAAATTCTAAACTCAAAACATGTACCTAGGTATTTGACAAAGCAATTAAACGGTCACACTATTGTCAAAATAATCTCTTCAAATTGAAATCATTTAAAACATATTATTTTTAACAAACATTTTAAACGAAAAAAATCAATTAAAGGGGAGTCATCGTCTGTAAGTGTGGTTTAATTATATGGAAATAGTGGATCATTAAAACATCCCAAAATATAAAAGCCAGCTCATCTAATATATTGTGCGCTCATTTTTGCTTTGCTAGGCCCCTGCGTGCAATCTACTGTCAGCTAGATAAACGTGTGATAAGCTTAGCATCGGAAAAATTATAACTTACCATTTGCAAATGGTGACGAATTCTGTGAATCTTCATTCTTCAGTGTTTGTAGAATGGTCTGTGTTTGCTAGGGAGAGTGAAAAGTAGAATTGAGAGTTTACGCAGAGGGGGACAAATGGTGTGGAGGGGAAACAGCTCAAGGGCGGCTCTTTGAGAAATACTCAGGATATACACACCTTGAGATGTTATGTAACTGTGGCAGAAGGATGATCACTAAAGCCTAAAGCATGTCCATAAGCCAAGCAACTTAAGAATTGTTTTCCACCTTTAGACTTGAAAAGGGCATCTGTCTGAGACTTTGACTATGTTCCGAACCCCCTACATGATCAGAAATGTCACTAAAAAGAGTCGAGTTCACCATGGTGCCTAGGTTCAGCAGCAGTCCCAGCTTGAAGGATGAATCTCTCTAGAGCAAGAGCGACATATTGGGAGCACCTTATTCGGTTTTAGGGGCAATTTATGGTGAATTGGGAGTTCTTTTTCTCGGTATGTATGCCAAATAATACACTTTACCACCCTTTCGCAATACATGTCATTAATATATGTTCTGGCATGCGTTATGTATACCGCTCGGGTGATCAGAACATTATCTCATGCATAAAATCTCTCATATTTCTTCAATTAATATACTATTGCTATTTGATGTAACCTTAACATTTTCATTTCAGCATTCAGTGCGTTGAAAGCTTATAATGAATGAAAAGTCAATCAATTGACTACACGTAACCAGTGATTCCACTGATAGTAAATTCTAGGTTGATATGATAAAACAGAAATATCTTGTGGTACAATTTGTTTAAGTTAGTTTATTTAAATAATTAAATGAACTTATTCCTTGGCCTATTCAAGGACCAAACATTTCTGATCGGAGAGTCTATATATTTTAAATCTTGAACATATCTATAACATCTAAAATTTACCAAAATTTAGTACATTCCGCATAATATGAACAGGCCACGGTGTACATGTACGATACGCGGGCGAATATCAGAGAACTGACAGCTAAGGAACTCATTCCCAATGAAACTATCATTCTACGTAGGTCGATCAAACTCCGCGGGGTCTGTAGCTGACTGACAGATTAGCTAGCCTCCTCCCGGCGACGGGTAGAATACAGAAAACCTGGTGATTATACTACCTTGAAAACTCGAGGAGGCGTATTAATCTGTTAATCTGATTGCATTCAGCGAGAGTCCCCGCGGAGTTGGATCGATCTGCGTAGAACTTAAGTTGCATTTGGAATGAGCCCTAAGTCATGTTGTCACTGATTTCGATCGTGCAGTGGGTCAATCTAAAGAGGTGTATGAGACCTTCTCATATCTTCTAGGCCAATCTTATCAGTCCATCAGGGTACTTTAACCTCTGACCTCGGGATTTCCCACCGGGATATATACATATATAGTATGTATAGTATGTTCTCAAAATATAGTATGTTCTCAAAATAATGTAAATGCTGGAAGGCTAAATTATTGACTTCAGTAGATTTGCTGTAGGAAATCCCCAGCCCTGAGATAGGAGTATTTATAAACATACGCATCTAGCGATTTATCTCCTTCCATTTTCTCACCTTACAGTCACATTGAATTCATATTTTCATATTTAGTAATGGCGATTGTGAGTGTATTTCACAATGCTATTATTGTTTATCAAATAATCAAAGATTATTTAAAATTGCGTGGCATCGATTAATGGCAAAACATTTTCTTTTTCGCTCTGAATAACCCATTTGACAAATAACATATATGATTCATCAGTGGTTGTGTCACCACTTCAAAGATAATCCTGCAGCGCGTTCTTCAATATCGGCTCCGCTGATGGGCTCAGTTTAAAATCTGACAGCTTAATTTAACAGTCCAAGTATTTGAAAGTATATTGAATTATAAGCTCTCATGCCACGCTGTAGATTCAAGTAGGAAAACATTACAGCTGAACCTAATCCCCTTCAGGATTCCGCATTACGTATAACTGTAGATTACCTGTGACGAACCTTACCTGTAGCTGCTGTCCTATCGGTTGACCACTCCCAAACAGACTTCCTAAAAGAGCGTCAACTTGAGGTGTAGTGTCTTGAACGGCTGCCATCGCTTTCACAGAATCGACTGGGAAGCTCGTGACTGGCACAAGTATTTATATGATGTGAAAGTGTATGTTGTTTGGAAAATTTCCAGAGAGCAAAAATAACCTTCGGTTTTTCCAATTGGAATTTTTGCTTAGTCGTCCTTCGCGCTAGCACGAATCAACCGTTATTTTTTGAGTAATGCTGAGTGGATCTGTTTTAATATTGGAAAACACAAAAGATTTTAGGTCAATACACGACTAGCTGATTGCCTCGCGCGTATAGAAAAACATCAAATGATTCATCAAAACATATCTCCTCTGCAGGCGGGGACAATACAACCCCAAGATGAGTCATGCGTGCGGGATTTTGATGACTATTTTGGTACTTGAATTTCCAAAAAAGTGGTTCTTGGAAAGATTTTTCACTGGGCCAGATTGCTTGGTTTTATGTGCTATTGGTAAATTTATTCTGAGAATAATGTGACGGTGGGAGGGTGTTAGAATGCTTTGATATTTTCATACATTACATACATTAGATGCATACTTGATATTTTCATACATTACATACATTAGATGCATACTATCTAAATGGGAATTTAAAATGAATTAAAAGCAGTTGTTAATGGACACCTGTGATATTTTACTATTATTTTCAAAAGTTAACTCAGCCATTGATTGAACTTTCCTTCTCAAATCATGATCCACTGAAGACAAGTTTTCCTGCATTTTATTTCAAACTGCAATGTATAGGATCGGAATTAAGGCATGAGTGACACAATAGAGGAAGTTATACAATGCCAGATATATTTTCATTTATATTGTTATTGGTCTGGTCAAGCTTATGTAGAGAAACAGATATTTTGCTGTCAACTTATCGATATCATATATCTATATCAGTATTAGCATAAAGATATGCATAATGAATGATAATACATTCATATCAACGAAAACCAAGAAAGCGGCGTTACTGTGCCGATAACCGGTGACAGAGCCTTAGTAAATCCACAAGACGAATGTTGATAATGTACAATGTAATTTAATATAGATGAAGTAAAAAATATATATATTAATAAAAAAGGATGACTTTCATTTCAGGCTGTCTATAAACTTTTACTTCTGTTCATGATATCAATTCCAACATTTTTGCTGAGATTGGTGATGATAAAATGGTTAGATTGGTCTCTAGCGGTTAATAATTGTAGCAATGCTTCATCACTATTGCCACTGATGCACACGCCTTCCAATATTTAAAAACCAGACCATAAAAACAATAAATGTCGCTTTTTACTCTACTCATACTTTTAAGTATTTTATTATATTGAGACCATTTTGTATTATATGTATTTAAAAGGAAGATTGAGAAGCGTGGATTGCCAAATAAATGAGCCTAAACTAACCCAAGAATCCCTCTCCAGCTGTTACATCCAGTACAGGTGTAGGCGTGCTATATGGTATTTTAACTTTATGGGTAAATATGGTATTTTAACTTTATGGGTAAATAGTAATGGTATGGGCGGGGTACCGAAGAGGACGAAAATCGAATTGAAAAAGTTAGTTAAGCCCCCTTTACACTGGTCGGCTTCCTTTCTGTGTAATTTGTGCGACCATAAAAGTGGCATCGCTGTGGTCGTAATTAAGATGAACAAGCATCGCTCTGGTTGCAGAATGAATGATCAATGATCGGCCAGTTGTCGGTACGTAGAACATGAGCGATGATTTCCACCCAACTTAGAACTTCTAAATTTTTCATCACGCAAGTCTAGACTATTTTTATTTTTTAAGGGTAGCAAACGGTTTTTATGTAGCTGTGTTCCATTTTAATAAGCCTAAACCTATTTATTTTTTACTACTTATAAAGTTTTTCAAAACGACAATTTTTCCCCGATATTGTATATTTGATACATTTATTGTTTAAATAAAACTTTACCTTATTCTACAGTTGCACTAACTCAGGAATATAATATTGCACGTAATCAAATTCACACAGAAGTACTAACGCACAGAGGTGATGGTCGTTCACATAATTGTTACATTTAAAGAAATAATCTGCTCATAGGTGGTAATAAATTAACCTACATTTTTGCTGCTCCAATTTTTTTCGAGGAAAAAAACCAACAAAAGAAGGAGAGGATTAAAAAAAAGGAAAAAAGTTACTTTACTGTGCGACTGCAGTGCGTCAATCTAGACATTTGATGCTCTGGTGTTTAATGTAAAGACCAACTTGTATGGGCCATCCCACAAAAAAAGTGAACTTTTTGAGTCACGTCAGTAACTGTTTTATGTGAGATTTTAATTCATGTTGATTTTGTGTTTTCTATATTGGATGATATACAAAAGTTACACAAGATGTGTGCGTCAACTCTTTATTTGTTTATTATTATTTTCTTGTAGAGTGACTCGTAGATGGATTGATTGACAATGCCAAGCCAGGCTCACCTAACACAATGGCACTGCAATGTCCTCCCATAGGCATTATACATGTACGCAACTAATGCAACATTCACCAAGTCAGTACCTCCTCTGTAAACTAAGGGCGTATTCCCATAGATTTTAGATCGATCTATCCCCATGGGGAGTCTCACTAGATTACTGTCAGATAATCCGGCTTAAATGTCCGTCCCGCCTACTACAAGCTGTAAGGGGGTAATTAACTTTCGTGCCCGCTAGGCTGACAGCTATTTAGCGTGAACCCCCAGGGAGTTGGGTCGATCTAATCTCTGGGAGTAGGGTCTAAGTGTGGACACGGTAATATTTTTACGTTTCAAAGTCACTGTTCGGTAGAGCAATTTACCACTAAAAATAACTTACGCTTATTAAGTGAATATTTGAGTACATTACTGAATCCTTAAATCTGATCGGCTCTCACCACGATTTGTAGCGGTTGCATTTTCACAAATAACATTTTATCGTTTATTGGTTCACTGGAGATGCATTAAATATGTACTGTTGCAGAGTGAAACAAGTGCTAGGTTTGCTCATGGGCCTACTAACATGCACCGTGCTGTTTGTAGATAGACATCAAACACCAATCCTTTCCTTTCAAAATGGCACATTTATTTACTAGATGCTGATATATACAGGAACTCGTAGGTTTGAGTTGTAGTGTGTATAGAGCCATTTTCAGGTGTACAAAGTAAGAAAATAGCCTTGCAGTATTCACAAGCACCCAAGGCACTGTTCCCTAGCTCTGTGTGGATACAACAGCAAAAGTTGGGAACCAGGGAAACCTCTCAATACAAACTCCATGTACAGCTACTATGTCCTACACATGTGCATCAACACAAAAGAAAACAAAAACAATTTGTATCTTGCACCTTGAATTTAAAATTTATCTAATCAAACTTTAATGTCTGTTCAATGCAAAGAACAATGTCATTTTATATTCATAAGTCACTTTGTTGCTTGCCACATTCTTTGTTTTTGAAAAAAAAAGTGCTTTCTTCCAATTTCTAAGTATACAATACAAATAACAATGGTATGGAAATATCATTTGTCAGTTGTGCTTAAATGTAGATTGAAATTCTCATACACACAAAGCCCTGCAAAAACATGCTTATATAATAGCTATTTTCACAGACTATGGATGTCTTTTGGTAGGTGTAAGGTGCAAATCTTTACTGTTCTTAATTTTTTTGTAAATTCTGAAGTATCAAATGCAACATATTATTGGTGTACATCACACCCACTTTTATTTCAGCATCTCAATTGCTTGAAATGAAACTACAACAGCAGACCCTGTGTATGTATACATGGAGTTTGATGAGAATACGTCTTCACAATTTAGTTGAAAATTACTCTACATGCAACATTTACAGGCGACAACAATAATAGCTTTGCATATATCAATTTACAAATTCATCATTGCATATATCTGCAACTTGATTTGATTAACAGAAGTTCATTCCAACTTTTCCTGCTAAACCCAACATGAAAACCAACAAGGCCTTGATGACAAGTCACATTCTCACTAGCTATTCTGTAAAACAGGTCGTAGAAAAAACATTTTAGAGTGCATAGGGCTAAACATAATCCGAATGACAGTAACGGCATGACTTAAGTATTTCTGTCGAAGGTCTACAGTGCCTGGTAACAAAGCAGAAGTTAAGCATTTCATGATACAAATGCTGACTAAACCTATGCTATACTAGGGTGCCTGTACATTGTCACTTTCAGTAAAGTACTTTAAATATTTTAATATATATATATTTATATATGCAGCTTCACAGTATCTCAATAAAATGATATGTGCAGCTTTTTTCAATGCACAAACAACATAAAAGAGTGCTTCATAAACTCATCAACATATCCATACTGGGTAAAAGGGATAAGATGTGTATAGATGAAAAATTCAATATGGAAGATATTTTTTAAAAACATTTACACTCACAAATAATTCCCCTTTGCAGAGCATATAAAATGGTAATTCTAAAGAAAATGTACAACATGCAGATTGAAGCAAGGTTAATATATATAGTCTTTTCCTGCCAGAATATTGACATCAAAATGCCATACTCTTAGGCTGAATCTCAAGATAAGGAACAACTTGGGGAAGAAGAGGGGGGGGGGGGGGGGGGGGGATCCTGGGCCAGGAGGGGTAAAATGAACACAACAGGGAAATGTTTAACTCCTTAAACTCTCTTACAACTAAAAAAGAGGGAATCTAAACCACTTACATGGATCAACTGAGTGC
>NW_019774350.1:0-11271 GCF_001039355.2 Lingula anatina
CATGTTTACTAGCTGTTTCTATAGGTATTAATTAAGGTATACATGGAAGTCAATCAAGTGTGTACATGATTAGTGTAGACTAGGGCTCTAGAGTGATGCCAATTGGCAGTGTGTGACACCTGCATTATAGAGGGTGACAAAACAATGTAATCACAATTGATATTGACATGTATACATGGGGGTTACAACGTAAAGAAATTATAAGCATAGGTAAATGGCACGATTCAAGTAGTTTGCAGTTAACAATCAGTAGAAATGTATAAGATATCAACTAAGACTTTATCATATCCAATTTCAAATGATAGCAAGTATGTACAAAATGGTAGTACATATATAATTATCTGTTCAAAGATGGTTTCAGTTTATCAAAGTGTTTTTCCATTCTTAACCTTGCCTCTGAATCCTCTGTTTTCATCTTGTATATTGGTAAGATTTTGAATGGTGGTGAAATATCTTTTGCTAACATGTAGACTTAAATGGTTGATAGTGTTTCTATGCTGGCAATGAACTCTACAGCGATTTCTAAGTTCGTCACCACTCATTCCTACATACATTTCTTGACAGGAGTTACATAATAGTACATAAATAAAGTTCTTTGTATTTCAATTCATGTCTGCTTTAATAACATAATCTACATTGATACTGTTGAAATGGAAGTTTGATGTTTTTTAAAACATATTGTTAAAACAATATTGTCACAGCATTTACATTTCTTATCATTGCATTTAGAAGTTTTATAGATTTTACCTTGGGGGTATAAATGCTGCTTTAGTTAAAAGCTCTTTTAAGTTAGGGGCCTGATGATTGGATGCAATTATGCAGGTGTCTTTTAAAACGTCCCTCATTTTATCAATGGAATCGAGCATAGCTATACTTGATGTGATTGACTGAAAAAAACTCTGGTAGTTTGGATTATATGTTTCTATGAAGGGGATGGAATTTTCTGGATTTATGTCTTGAGTTGTCCTAAGTGTTTGGATACTAATTGACTTGGCTTTGGTGATGCCATTGTTAATCACGCCCACTGGATAATTGCATTTAATCAATTCTCTTTCAGTTCACTGAGTCTTGTTTCACAGAGTTTTTCATCAACAACAATAGAGCAGATTCTTCGTGCAAGATTGTATGGCACATTTTTTTTTATATTACATTTTACATCAAATACTGTTGTCATATATATTTGAGGATGAATAAATTTTTGTACATGCACATTTGCCTTTTACATTTTCTTTTCACTCTCATATAATAGATGAAATAGAATTAGAAACTTGTAGTAACAGACATGCAGGAGTCTTTTTATTTCAAGAAATACTTGATATCTTGGAGAACACTTTCAGCTATCAGGCAAATTTCAATCAAATATCCTGATAGCCTAATTGATATATCAACGTTGATTCAATTTTCAAATTCAACCTAATTTCAACATAGTTTCAACGTTGACCGTCAACGTTGATTCAACATTGATTAAATGTTGATTTGCCCGCTGGGTATTTGTTTCACGATTCTCCTGCAAGAAGAGAGGACTATACTCAAAAGTTACAGGGAGCAGTGTTTTTCCATTGAAATTTTACAGCCACAGGTGGCTTGAGAATGTGCCTGTTTGTAACAGAGTACTTTCAGTGTGGCAAGATATGGAGAAATATGTCAAGGCAGCTAAGAGAGGAAAGGTGACCAAACCTGAAAATACATCATTTAGTGTTGTGAAGGAAGCTGTTAATGACAAGTTCATCAAGGCCAAAATGCAGTTTTTCAAATGTGTATCAGCCCACCTCTTGTCTCGTGGTCAAGCTTATGTTGAGAGGGTTTTTTCTATTAACAAAAAAGTATAGGTGGAAAACTTAAAGAAGGAAAACATAGAGGATAATCTATGACTATGTGAAATCTAAGGGCGGTATGCTGGAAGTGCTAACTACAAATGCTCTGCTTGTCTCTGCAGCTTCTTCAAGACAGAAATATGAACAGTATCTAGAAAGAGAGTGAGAAAAGAAGAGAACTAATGCTGAAAAGAGGAATATGAAAGACAGATGTGAAAAAATAAAAGAACTTAAGCACAAAATAAAAAGACTACAATCTGACATTGTTCTCTTATCTGTGACGATGTTGTGTCTTCTTATGCCACTGAACGCTGAATGCTTTTATGTTTGACTTATCCCAGTAAATACTGTGTTCTTTGTACGTGCATAAAGCACTCAGCCACAAAGGCGTAACACTATGACACTGTTGGCCGTCAAAAGGTATAGATTTTGTGTTTAAACTAAGTACTTTAAAAACATAAAAATGTTCAGGAAAAATTTAATTTCTAAATGCCATGCTTGCTGTCCGATTTCAAGCAGGCATACTTTATTTGTTAGTAGTTTGCTAAGAGATACTTCCAACCCAAAGATCATAAGATGTAATCAAGGCATGTCATATATAGCTTGAGATAAGAAAATTAATAATTAGCACTGGCTGTTTGTGGATCAGGGGGTAATTAAGGGATTGTCCATAACATCTTTGATAAGTTTAACTGTCTTAAATCAACTGACCAATGGAGTCGTGTTTAATCATAGTAATAACGTGTGGCCTTACAACTCCTCAGGTATAAAAAGTCCCAATTTTCAGTGTAGTTTCAACACTTCCAAAATGAACCAGAACAAGATCGGTATGTTCGTCAAGAAGACAGTGAACATCAAAGAGAAGATTCCAGCCTCCTGACTCTTCTCTCTGCCTGCATCCCCACAGAAGAGGCGGGTTAGGGGACCGCCACAGAGAAAGCTACCACCTGAAGAGAGCATGGAGCTCCCACGTGAAGATAGCATGGAAGTACTGAAGTGCAGATCAGACCCTGCTTGACACAAACAAGGCAAATACAAGTCCTACACCCTAGCCGAGAAACAAGAGATGTTAGACCTGGCTGAAATCCACAGAATCAGAAAGATATCCAAATCTCTGGGGATCATGCAATCCACAATCAGCACATGGAAAAAGAGCTCAATAAGGACTGTGTAGTTTCAACACTTCCAAAATGAACCAGAACAAGATCGATTATGTTTTTCAAGAACACAGTGAACATCAAAGAGATGATTCCAGCCTCCTGGCTGAACTTTTCTTTGCCTGCACGCCCAAAGAAGAGGCTAGTTAGGCAACCGCCACAGAGAAAGCTACCACCTGAAGAGAGTGTGGAGCTCCCACTTGAAAAGAGTATGGAAATCCTGAAGTATGGATTAGACCCTGCTTGACACAGCTAGTGCACATTCCTTCAAAACGAGGCAAATACAAGTCCTACACCCTAGCCGAGAAACAAGAGGCTGAAATCCACGAAATCAGCCAGACATCCAAATCTCTGGGAATCGCGCAATCCATTATCAGCACATGGAAAAAGTTAATATGGATGAGGAAATTAGTTGTTGGATTATATTTGTTTAAATCTTTAATTGAATTAACCTATGTCGCAGGTAATTTTGATTGAAAACTTAAGTGGTTTGATAAACTACGCAACCTAATAATGATATCCCCGTAAATATGGCTTCTTTAGAGCTCTTAAATACAGAAGCAGTTCACCAGCATAGCATTCCGTGGATTGCAACATACTGATCAAAATGCCACTAAGCGCATATATGCTCGCCAGCGTTATCTTGGTTTTACGAGAAAATGGAGTCAGCATACAGGATATCCAACGTCAGTTGGCTGACGAAAATGTGTCTTGCCACCGAAGCACAATATGCAGATTCCTGGAAAGATTCGAAGAGGGACACGTTCTTGCTGACCACCCAAGTTCAGGAAGAAGAGTTCAGTTCAGAGATGAACATAGGGACATAGTTAATCATGAGATGAGCAATAACCATGAAATGAACTCGATGCAATTAAGGGATGTATTGCAAGAGCGAACAGGTAAGAGATCTAAGTAACTTTCACTTTTTAGGTCGGCTTATGCCGTAAGTTGTACATGTACTATTTTAGCAATAATGAAATCAATTTGATGCATACAGTTCCGGTGTAACTTGACAGACAGTCATGATAGAGAGTCTGCTTCCAATATATTTGTACATTTACCGTGGATTGCAACATACTGATCAAAATGCCACTAAGCGCATATATGCTCGCCAGCGTTATCTTGGTTTTACGAGAAAATGGAGTCAGCATACAGGATATCCAACGTCAGTTGGCTGACGAAAATGTGTCTTGCCACCGAAGCACAATATACAGATTCCTGGAAAGATTCGAAGAGGGACACGTTCTTGCTGACCACCCGAGTTCAGGAAGAAGAGTTCAGTTCAGAGATGAACATAGGGACATAGTTAATCATGAGATGAGCAATAACCATGAAATGAACTCGATGCAATTAAGGGATGTATTGCAAGAGCGAACAGGTAAGAGATCTAAGTAACTTTCACTTTTTAGGTCGGCTTATGCCGTAAGTTGTACATGTACTATTTTAGCAATAATGAAATCAATTTGATGCATACAGTTCCGGTGTAACTTGACAGACAGTCATGATAGAGAGTCTGCTTCCAATATATTTGTACATTTACCGTGGATTGCAACATACTGATCAAAATGCCACTAAGCGCATATATGCTCGCCAGCGTTATCTTGGTTTTACGAGAAAATGGAGTCAGCATACAGGATATCCAACGTCAGTTGGCTGACGAAAATGTGTCTTGCCACCGAAGCACAATATACAGATTCCTGGAAAGATTCGAAGAGGGACACGTTCTTGCTGACCACCCGAGTTCAGGAAGAAGAGTTCAGTTCAGAGATGAACATAGGGACATAGTTAATCATGAGATGAGCAATAACCATGAAATGAACTCGATGCAATTAAGGGATGTATTGCAAGAGCGAACAGGTAAGAGATCTAAGTAACTTTCACTTTTTAGGTCGGCTTATGCCGTAAGTTGTACATGTACTATTTTAGCAATAATGAAATCAATTTGATGCATACAGTTCCGGTGTAACTTGACAGACAGTCATGATAGAGAGTCTGCTTCCAATATATTTGTACATTTACCGTGGATTGCAACATACTGATCAAAATGCCACTAAGCGCATATATGCTCGCCAGCGTTATCTTGGTTTTACGAGAAAATGGAGTCAGCATACAGGATATCCAACGTCAGTTGGCTGACGAAAATGTGTCTTGCCACCGAAGCACAATATACAGATTCCTGGAAAGATTCGAAGAGGGACACGTTCTTGCTGACCACCCGAGTTCAGGAAGAAGAGTTCAGTTCAGAGATGAACATAGGGACATAGTTAATCATGAGATGAGCAATAACCATGAAATGAACTCGATGCAATTAAGGGATGTATTGCAAGAGCGAACAGGTAAGAGATCTAAGTAACTTTCACTTTTTAGGTCGGCTTATGCCGTAAGTTGTACATGTACTATTTTAGCAATAATGAAATCAATTTGATGCATACAGTTCCGGTGTAACTTGACAGACAGTCATGATAGAGAGTCTGCTTCCAATATATTTGTACATTTACCGTGGATTGCAACATACTGATCAAAATGCCACTAAGCGCATATATGCTCGCCAGCGTTATCTTGGTTTTACGAGAAAATGGAGTCAGCATACAGGATATCCAACGTCAGTTGGCTGACGAAAATGTGTCTTGCCACCGAAGCACAATATACAGATTCCTGGAAAGATTCGAAGAGGGACACGTTCTTGCTGACCACCCGAGTTCAGGAAGAAGAGTTCAGTTCAGAGATGAACATAGGGACATAGTTAATCATGAGATGAGCAATAACCATGAAATGAACTCGATGCAATTAAGGGATGTATTGCAAGAGCGAACAGGTAAGAGATCTAAGTAACTTTCACTTTTTAGGTCGGCTTATGCCGTAAGTTGTACATGTACTATTTTAGCAATAATGAAATCAATTTGATGCATACAGTTCCGGTGTAACTTGACAGACAGTCATGATAGAGAGTCTGCTTCCAATATATTTGTACATTTACCGTGGATTGCAACATACTGATCAAAATGCCACTAAGCGCATATATGCTCGCCAGCGTTATCTTGGTTTTACGAGAAAATGGAGTCAGCATACAGGATATCCAACGTCAGTTGGCTGACGAAAATGTGTCTTGCCACCGAAGCACAATATACAGATTCCTGGAAAGATTCGAAGAGGGACACGTTCTTGCTGACCACCCGAGTTCAGGAANCGGTGTAACTTGACAGACAGTCTTGATAGAGAGTCTGCTTCCCATATATTTGTACATTTACCAGTAAGCCTTGCCTGAGATTTTGTCCCACTTAGATCACGCTAACCTGCCCCTTGTAACTAAATATAAGCAGACTTTCTGTTACACAGACTCTGTTTTGTTACAACTGGAAAGAAATAACAGCGGAGCGATCTACTTAATATTCATGCAGACATCGATTGATATCGTGATTTAATTACCCTTACCAGTAGGTAAACCACAACTATTTAAATAAAGAAATTGTTAATTGTGTTTCTTTCGCAAAGGGAAAGTAGTTTTATGAGGAGGTTCAGAAAGAAACTTGAATGGATAAAGACTAAGAAGGGTAGATTTCTGTCAACAGGCCATGGTAGTTGTGGACATGTTCAATGACGTGATCTTTACTGGTTTGTAGGACTTTATAACTTTTTAACACAAATTGTATAATTACATTCACATGTTAACTTGTAACATTTAATTTCAATACACAATCATTTAAGTTGCTAAAAGTCACTGGGCAGGGTTGGTGCACTAGTATACCCAGTACCAGTAGGTTTATAATATGCTACACATGGAATTATTAAAAATTATTTACTCTTTTTTTTTTTTTTCAGACGAGTGCACTGTTCAGATGGACTCTAATGGAAGGTACATTTTTCGAAGAGTGGTGCGAGATGCAGATGGTAATGACATCAGTGAGCCTCCTCCCTTACGACCGAGACCTAAACATCTATATAAAATTCATGTTTGGGCAGATAAGTTGCAAACCTGAGCACTGTTGTGAAAAGAGTGGTTGCTTTGAAAAGCTGAATGTCAGTAGAAAAAAAAAATTTACATTCACAAGAATAAAGCCTGTAAGAATTAATTTGGTCATGAAACTTTATTTGTGTACATTCTGTCATATGTAGAGCTACATTTTTGAGCATTTTTTTTTGTACAGTGATATTATTGTGTGTTTCAATCATGCTAAACAGCCCTACTGTTAACGAGGAACCAAGTTGAAACATATATGTTGTGGTATTTTGCAGGTACCGTATATCCAAGAGGGGAGCCACTGAAATTGCCCTATTCACTGGAACGATGGACAGCGTAAGGTATCAGGACATTTTAGAAGCTGCCCTTTTGCCATTCATCAGAGAGAGGTAAGGGCGAAATCGTGAATTAGGTAGCGCTATTTGACGACAGATGAACGCCGTTCACCTGTGCTATCTCACATCTGATCTCTCCATAACCAATGATCTTTTTACCGCTCATGTTTCAACAATATTTTAGCCCTGGCTTGCATTATTTTAGGTTCCCACTAGGATATCGATTTATGCGCTATTTGACGACAGCGGAATGCTGCTCACCTGTGCTATCTCACCACTGATCTCTCCATAACCAATGATTTTTGTATCATTTATATTCTGACGATATTCAAGCCATGGCTTGCATTCTTTTAGGTTCCCACAAGGACATCGATTCATGCAGGACAACGCACCAATGCATACCAGTCGAGCTACTATGCAATTTCTGAGGGAAAACGGCATCAACTGGTTCTGGACTCCACCGGAGAGTCTGTACCTCAACCCGATTGAACTCATGTGGGCAGAAATGAAATACTACATTCGGCACCGAGCGAAGCCCAAGACAAAAGATCAGCTGGCGGACGGAATTCAGGAATTTTGGTGCACTGTAGACCAAGGTAAGTGCATCAAATACATTGATCATATATTCAGAAGGTAATGCCCGAAGTGATACGCCATCAGATTCAGATGGATAAATATTTGGAATTTTGCAAAGAGATTTTTTAAAAATGAATGGTAAATGAATTTGAAACCATGTACTGAATAAAAGATTGGAACAAGTTAACTGAATGATTTTTCTTCTTTTCATAAGATAAACGGTGCCCTTGATACTCCTCTGCACTTCTTTTTCAGATGCCCCTCACTCAATCTAAGGTACCCTCCCCTTTACCCAAAAATAAATGAAATACTACACGAACGTAAGACCTCTTTTCAAACACAAAAAGAAGTTGTCACTATTTCTCTATGGTCATGGATCTCTATCAACTACCCAAAATGAAATGATCTTTGAAACTATTGCAAATTTTCTACTTGAAAACCTTGGCATCTTGGGTCTCTACTTGACCTAACTGATTTCATTTTATGATTTCATGTAATTTTCATTGTTATTAATGTAATCCATATTGTATCTAGTTGTGTTGTATATGTAAATTAGTTACGCTCCTTTTCTTCTCCCTTTTATTTTCTTTTTTTCTGTATTTAATTATTTCTGGTAACTTTTGTGTTCTAATACTGAAATCTTTGAAGTTATTATTATTATTATTATATATATATATTCTGTTGCATATATGTATCCATTTGTTTTATTTATTTACTTATTTAATTTTGTTTTACATGGAGAGCATCTAATGCCTTTAGCGCTTTGCCTCCATTTCTTCCCAATAGACATTGTTAAAAAAAAAAAGATGAACATTGATGATTTGGCTCCTTTATCTTGAAAAAATGCACGTGAGTAAAAAAAGTGAAAATATACAGATATTAGATCTAATCAATTATTTTCACACTTAGGGTTTTAATTTTGATCTTTTGAAAAGAACATAAAACATTCTGTCTACTCTGTTCCATTGGTTTATTACCCCTTTTATTAAACTGAAATGGGTATAACTAACAGCATTTAGAAATGACTTTTGCTTATTTATAAACTTATTGTACTTTTAGACAAACAAGAAATCAAACTGGCAGACCATGCCCTCCAGATGATTTTTCAGGGGGCACTGGCTTTAAATTCCCCATTGCTCATTTTGCATCTTCCAAGGGTTCCAGAGCTCTTGAGCCCTACTCTGTTTTTTGGCAAACAGTATCAAATTTACAAATTTCTAGAGCTTAACAGTAAGTTTAAATTTTTGGTCATTATTTAAAATTAAGCTTTGAAAATGTAGAAAAGGTTAAAACTGAAAAGAACAGCAGACAACTTTAAATTCTATGCAAGAGTTTTGAGATAGAAAGTTTTGCCACAGAACACATCTGTGAATCTCTACTGTTACGTAAAGATTAGTAATATACAGTTATGATAAAGCAATTTTTAAGTTCATTCTGGTAATCAGCCTCATTTACTCTTATGTGTATCTTATTGTTTTAACCCAGTGTTTTGATTTTTGAGAACATTGTTTCTTGTTTTGAGAATTGGGATGACTGTATTGTTTTATCAGATGGGGAAAAACACTGCGTTGGATTGACGCTTAGTATGCCATTCATGATATAAGGGTATGCACCTGCTGCAAAAGATATGACCGTTCATGATTATGAGTTGAGTATTTAAGTGACTAGTTGTAATAAGAAAGTTTTGAGAGTAGCAGTAATACATGTAGAAGAGAGATTCAAATGACCTGACAGAAAGTGATTGTAAACTTTGATGTCCTCTGAAGCAGAGGAAAAATAAATGAGAAGAATGTAATTGATATAACTGAGAAGTGACAGTAGTAGCCTGCTGTCACGGGTCTATCGGATTCTCAAATATCATTGGACGACAGCATGAAGTGAAGACGAGAAAGTTACCATCTTGGCACAATCGGCATTTCCTGTAATTGTTATCCCAACCATAACGTGTGCAAATGCTAAATAAAAATATTTTTTGTAAATAATTTGTATGACGCACATTAAAAGAGAAGAATAATATTTTCTTAATTCATAATGCTCTTCCGGGCACACACTTCAAGTTAATATTGGAGAGAATTTTCAAATAAATATCATTCTTATAATAAGCTTTCTATATGTAACGTTATGATATATGTTGAATTCTAATTTTTTTAAAACACGTAAATGAAATATTGATTTTGATGCATGTTGTTTCACCCACGTGACTAAAGTGCAGGAAACAACGTCCAAAATGGCCATATTTGTTATAAAAAACATCCCTGAACATTATGAAGAAATACATATAAGAACAATTTTGAACCCGCTTACAGGTGAGACTACTTAAAGCTCAAATATCAAAATTAGCAAAACAGTGCTACAATACTTCTAATGAAAGAATGAAAAAGTTAGAAAATAAACACAATAAATTTAATTTAATATTGTTTGTGCAGAGGGAATAAGTTTTTTATGAATACACTTCATTTGAAAATTTGAAAAAGTGGGCGCAAAAAGGGGAAAAGTCCTAGTTGTAGACGGATTCCGGTTTCAAAAACATAGCGCTGGAGACCCACGTGCAGAGCCAGAATCTGGACAAACTTTTTTGAAGAGCCCTAACATATCTTGGTGATAAACCCAAATGAGCCAGTGCACAATCACCCAGTGGACTCTTCCACCACACCAGTAATAAATGTACGTAGAAAAATATTTTATAGGAAAGTATGATTTATACTAAACTGCATGTGGTATTATACTTTACATCACTGTTTCTCCTTGTTATGTGCAAAATAGATAAAAATGTAGAACCAGCCATATTGTTTCGTATATCTGAATATGATTCTGGCACAGGTGAGGTAGCATTTTTCCTAATAATTATAAATAGTAATTTATTTTAATAATATATGGCACATTCCTTTTAATTTTTGGAGCTTAAAAAACTGATTGATAAATAATAATAATGCACTGTTCTAAAGATATATAAGTCTTATAAAGTCCCTATAGTTCCTTAACTACCTTGAGCTTCAGATCTGATACCTTTTTTTATTTCAGAAGAATGCTTGGAAAAGATTAAAAAGGTTGATTCATGTAAGTATAGGAGAATAAGATATAATAGGAAGAAATCTAATGATGAATTATTTGCTGGAGTCTAATGAATTTATTACTTTAACTATTTGATGAAGAAAAAAATTTTTGCAATGTTTTGCATTGTCTGAAACAATGCTTTGAAAGAAAGAAGTTGGCTCAATACAGTGTGTCAGGCATAAAAAGAAATTCACAAATCCCATGCGACACCACAAATTTGCAAATTTTACAGATACTCGGACTATTTTTGAAATTCACAATTTCTTAAAATTTAAACACATTTATTGAGTAGTAACAATACATAAAAGCAAGCTACTATATAGTTCTATTCTATATGCAGTAAAAGCACTATAAATGCTTTATAGAAATATTTTTTT
>NW_019774351.1:0-11264 GCF_001039355.2 Lingula anatina
AGTCAAGCAGGATGCAGAATGATCGTAGCATAGACGCCACTGATCGCCGATGAAGGCACAGAGAACGCAGCAAGAATGCTCAATAGTCGCCCAAACATGGCAATAAACGCCTTGGGTTGTACAGGGGACGTACAGTGGAGGTAGGCAGGTTGCTCGCAGTTTTACAGGTAAAATCAAGATTCGGTCGTTCAAAGGACACACAAGGGACGCAGACACCTTTACACTGAGACACGATTTAAGTGTTATAAACTGATGTATACACTCGACAGTCGCTCCTCCTACTACACCAGAATAGACCAATAACAACTTACGCATGTTTGTCACGTGACACAACGCGTAATACGCGCGAGAACACAAGACACCAGCAGATCGCTTCTCAACATAGAAGAGAGACCACGGAGGACGAAGTTTGCGAAGAAAACGCTGAGTTGATTGATATATTAAGTATAGTCAAGAAAAGGTAAGGGAACTTACTACGACCACTTTCTTTTACCCACCTTCCCTCCCCATCTAACCCTCGATTTCAGGTAGTTTCCTACTTTATTTAGTCATATTTCTACTTAATTGCGGTATGCAATTAAATAGCGCTTTTTTCTCCCCACCTTTTATGGTTAATAAAAATGACGCCACATTACACAATAGGAAGCAAGTATTTTTACTTATTTGGTTTAAAAAAATATTAAGGAGTTATTCATCTCTGGTAAAGATTTGGAATAAGAACAATGGGTTAACACCCATTGTATTAACACAGAATAGGAAGTGACTCCAAAGTCCCAAAAGTTAAAAATAGCCATAAAACAGAGCAAAAAATCCTCGCCTGTTTGTTATTTTCCTCAAAAATCCGTAGCTGTTATAAAATTGCTTTGGCGACCGTTGAGCGTCCTGACCACACTTTTGAACTCACAAGGGACGCAGAAAGGACGCCGTCCAGTGTAAAGGGGCCCTAAGTAATGGGAATCCGTGGGACTTTAAATCCCAGGAAATTATGTCCCAGGGCATGCGTTCCTAGGAATGGGAGACCTAAGACATACATTCCCAGGAGACACTTATTCCTAGGAATTCATACGATACGGAAATGCTTTCGTTAATATACCAAATTATTCTCAGAGCAAGCCACCTCATGTGAAGACCTGTACTGTTTTTGTAAGCACGTGAAGTTTATGTCTCATCCAACAAGAGCAGTGGCGTGTAAGATGCCTTGATCTTCATTTAAATCAAAACATGTAACATATTATTGCCTAACAGGATACAGCATCTTAGGCTGAGCGGTGATTCTGGATACCCATCCTACTAAACATAAGCGAGACACTTGTGATCAAGCATGATACTATAAAGCCGAGGTGGCTTGTATCATTCACAATGGCGAGACACCATTGATGAAAACTCACTAAACAAAGGCGAGACACCTTTGCTTACCGACCGCCCCCCTCCGTCCCAATTTTTTCCTTTTTTATTTCGGACTCTGCGCAGCTGTTGAAGGTCACTTGTTGACCGAAAGGCGCTTTCTGCAACCAGTCCACCCTCTCCCTTCCCCCGACAGGCGAGACGCCTCTATTGTACCAATAACGGAATGTCCTTGTCAGGGCACCCTATGTATATCGGTATCTACACACACTGGACAATAGAAGTGTCACCCCCTAAATCAGAGTAATAAAAGTAGGCAGATCTTGGGTAGTTATAATGCCTGGTCTACTTATAATGTGATTAATGAGTATAAAACCGCTATACCATGGAATTGTTTTGTTGGTCTTGTACATGTACAGCAAATTTTATTCCTGTCTTCCTCCAATATGACAAGATACAGGCAATTATCTAACGGTTATAGGCGTCAAGTTATTAACCTGAAGAGGCGGAATATAAGCAATGTCAGAATATCAATACAATTGAATTGTTCAGCCAGAACGTTCTTCTGAGAGGCTTCGCAACCTTCCTGTAGGCAACCGTGATGGCAATGTTCTTTGGTCGATTCCCAATTTTCTTGACACCAGTGATCAAAAGTTAGGGGATGATATAAATTCCAAATTTGTCTACCGTAGCAACTACAAAGCCCAGTTTCGTCTCTTCTTTTACAACAAAGGGACAGATAGAATTGCACTATGGATGGTCATTAAGAAAGGAGAGTATGATGCAATACTGGAGTGGCCTGCCAAACCCAAGATTGGGGTTGAAATCATCACCGCGCTAGACCCCAGAAACACCGTATTCCAACGAAAAGTTGAGTTTGATACAGCTGAGCACTTGCAACTTTTCCCTCCCGAGGCTTTGGTCCAACCTGAACAGAATGAGAACCGAATGATTGGCCCCCTATTCGACATGGCTGTCAGGGATATTGAGGACAACGGCTGGCTGGTTGAAGGGGCAATGTATATTGACTGTAATATGCAGTTCGTCACAAAGAACCAGATTTGACATTTATGCACAATTTTTATAAAACCCTAGGCTAGACGAAATATTCGAATGTGTTTAATGTATAATTGTGGCATTAAACAACAGTTTGTTATTTACGGAAGGGTTTTTTGAAAAACTTGGGCTTGATTTGATGGTTCCTTCGAAGTTTTTTTAATGAATAAATATCAATGTGGTGCCTAATGCAGCTTATTATATACGTTGCTGAATAGAAGTCCACATCTTCATGTATATATGTAATCGTTTTTCTCAAGTATTTACTGTCATACATGCATAGGGATTTTGATGAGAACTATGCTCTTAGTAAGCCAACTTTATTTACAATATTTATATTTGTTGCCATAATGATATTTGCTATGAGACAAATTTTCCTTCAGAATAACACTTTCAATGAAATATACAACATCAATGGAGTAAGGGATTAGGAAAACAAGAATTGCAGTTTGAAAACTTATCATCTTGATACATAATTGCTAAGTAGGGACATTAATTTTGAATAACAAAATTATTTCTACTTGTACTAATTGGTGTAGGTGATACCTCATACACCTATAGTGGTGGCATGTAGCACTAACAAACTGCTGCCAGTCAAAATGATGGCACTGTTTCAATTTGCAAGTTCCGTCCACTTCTTTGTTACGTATCTTTACCAGCTTAATAAATATATATGATAAGAAGCTGCTGTTTTGATGGCATAGAACTTTATGTGCAACCTAATTTCAATTACTGTAAACCATGTTAACCATACTTTCTATCTAAAAAGGAACATAAAATAAAAATAATGTTTTGATATATTTAGAAGACTAATTTACAATATTTTACTTCATAAGTAAACACTACATGTTAAAGTAGGTCATACTGCATGTGTTGTACTGACATAACCTGAAAAAGGGGCAACATTCCGACCCGTAGCCAGGGAGGGGGGCTCGAAAGAATAATTTTCCCTTTTGCTGGGAAAAGCTCCACTCTGGATAAAATTTGCACTGAGAATAAAATCGGAGTCCAAGTGACTCCAAACTTGGAGTCCAGCAGTGGTCCCTAAAGTAACTCCCAATTGGAGTCAAGTTGACTCCGATGGAGAAATGCCATCCCAGACCCCACTGGAAGGTCACAATTGACTCCATTCACACATCACTTCATCCCTTGAGATGTCTCTACAAAAGAGTCACCATGACCCCATATTAAGGCTGCTTGGCACATAATGAAGAATAGCAAAATCAACAGTATTAAGGGGAAAGTCAGCAAGCATCGTTCATATCGCTTATTACAGACTGTTGTGTCCTCGGACCGGCTCGAACCCACAGCCTCCCGTCCAAGAGGCGGACACCCTAACCACTAGGCCATGCGGTCACATGTGGTCTACATGTCACAAATATACCAATGAATGAGCATACCTCTCCACTGACATGCACTGGTGGGTCAAACCTACAACTTGGAAACAAAACCTGCTGACCTGTATACCAACATATCACATAAAGGGTGTGGCAACTGAAAGCCTGGGCCAGTAATAATTAAGTGCACGAGTTCTGCATGCAGAAACACACAGAAAACCACTTGTTTATGCATAAAACCAACTATGGCCAATAAAGTAATGTTTATACTGACAAAAGATAATGAAAACTGTTCTCTCCACGCCGTCTGCTCACTGCCATCACAAGTAATAAAACGAAGCTTACTGTCCAGCGAGCGAAAAGAGTCGGTGAAAAGGGTCAGCCAGACACTGGCCCCCGATAATTTGACTCTGATTTTAGAGTCAGATTGACTCCATGAGAGCCAGGGGGTGATTGACTCTGATGAGAGAGTCTAAAACTCTGGTAGTGGGGTAATTTGACCCTTATATAGGAGTCAAATTAACTCCATAAGGGTCAAGGGGTGCTGGACTGTGACTAGAGAGTCAAATGACTCCAATTTTATTCTCAGTGTGATCTAGGTACATGAGGTTTATATGGAAAAAGGTCCTCTTCTTCAGAAAAAGAACTCCCCTAGTGAAATTGCTGGCTACGGGCCCGACATTCAGTTTTTGTGATTTGAACTGCAAGGCGACATAGTGAAAGATCAATAGAAAGAAAGCAACAATTAAGCTGCCACAATCAGCCTTGGCGAATAAAGATCTTTCTTAGTTGGAATATGCACAATTGTTCTTGCTTAATAATCATGAGGAAATACAGTATATGTAGCCATATGATAGTCCAAATATACACTGAAGTTATCTAGTCGCAAAATGGCATTTTCAATTGGAATTGGCTAACAATCATACCGTAACGATTACTTAAGAACTCTTTGAACAAAATATTTCTTAATTTATAAATAATTTTGACAAAATATGAAAAACCTATTTTTAACCTATGTTCACAGTTTGTTATTAATGGAAGAATGAATGCAGTGAGAATTTGCAAAAAGAATTAAATAAATGTTTTATCTAAGTGGGGGGGAGGGGGGGGGCACAATTTATGCATATTTTTGTATTGAATTTTTGAAAGCCTGCGTTAGAACAGGCTATATAAATTCGGACTTTCTTAGGATGGCTCTATATAAATTTGGACTTTGTTTTGGATGGTGCGTAATTTTCACAGATTTGGCATAAATATTGCTTAGTTAAAACTAATTTTAGGAGCGCAAGATCTCTCAGTGACGTGTTGCTTAATCCTAGATCGTAACCAGGCATAATAATTAAACTTATATTTACCCCAACATTAAAGAAATGCTCTAAAGAAGCTGCTTGACCCTCATAACAATTTTAAAATCTGAAGATATTGAAAAGTGATTGCCGCCGGGATAAGATCCGTGTAGAAAACCAAGTTCTTAAAATGTATAATATATGTATTTCCACATTCTGTAACACATGTAGCAGGCCTGGTATGAGGGGAGATTGTGTACAGTGTCACGATGGTATTGGCTTTATCTTACTGACGTGAGGTAAGAACTAAACAACTTTCATGTCCTTTCATATTCTTTTTTGTCATTTCCCAACTACCTTATCTACATTTCTTCTTCTACCTTCAATTTCTTACATAGCTTACTTATACATTCTCCGCTTAAAGCAGGACGAGGTCATGTCAATCAATTCAGTCAGCATGTACGTAACACCTTTCCCATTTATGACTCGGTTTACATTACATTCTCCGCTTTTAAAAGCAGGACGAGGTCATGTCAATCAATAACACCTTCCCCGCATTTGACTCTTGGCTGTCAATATTCATTACATTAGGCTTGTTGACCTTTTTAGGGTCAACGTTGAGCTTGCTGTGTCATGTGATCACTTGGCTTCCTTTCAACAGGGTATTTAGGAGCACTATCATGAATGGCATTGAATATCTTGAATAAAGGAAGTCGAGGTCTAGAGAAAGTCATTGCAGTAGCAAATCGGCATGAGGTAAGTAAGCTTAAGCAGGTTCTCTCATATTTTAGAAACCAATATAGTGTGTCATATGTCTTTTCTTATGTTTTAGGGGTTGTAGAATACATTTCTGATGTTAATACTGAGGTTGGTACATTTTACAGTGAGTTCAGTAACCATGTGAGCTAACGGTTAACTGTCAGGCTAGACTGAAGAGCAAGAATCTTCAGACTGAGGAAAGATATTCCTCGACATCCAAAAATTGGATATTTCCTTGGCAACTTCTTAGCATTACCCCAAGACAGCGTTTATGTATTTGATTATGTATTTTATAAGCTTAAAATATTTTAATGCGTTCATTTTCTTTTTTATGATAATAATATTTATTTGCAGTTGAATGGTACATATTTAATTAAAGTAAAATTCTAATTCTAAGTAAAATATATCAAGCATTAAAGCATTTTCTAAAATACATTTTTAACGACATTTAAGAGAAATTTTCATTTTCACGGAACGCTCTTCTTACTGCTGATAAGATCTAATATTATCGTTTTGATAACGTAAAACCACATTTGAATCAAACTTCATTTGGTGCATTGAACCCTTTCGTGCCAAGAGACGTGCTATGTACTTTTTTAAAATGGTTATATTGTGTTAGTGTACATGTGCAACGGAAAACGTAGCTATCAAAATTATTGAAAATGTTATCGGTTATATAAACTGCGATACCCATTCCAGTGACCCATTCAGTTCCGAGGACTATGTATGTTTTCTACTACTACTACTGCTATGCGCTACCCAAAGAGCCATCCGCGATCAGATGTACGACCGTCTGATACTTCATCAACAGGCAACTTCCATCAATTCACTTGTCCGTAGAAGCCAAAAACAAGATGAAGAAATTTTACGACGTAACAGACGGCTTTGGGACCTAGAACTGGGCAGCGACAAAGGCACCATAGTTTGGAAGATTGAAGACTTTGTACGAACATCGAGAAAACGAGTGTTCATGGAGTCTCCTCTGTTAAAGACAAGCCCCCAAGGCTATGCAGTTCGCCTGAATGTTCACTTTGAAGGTGACCAAGGCCAGCGCCTATCATTCTCTCTACGAGTCCAAAAAGGTGAGCACGACGGGGCACTGGAATGGCCGTTTCGACCCGATATCCGTATTGGTATCATCACAGCTTTCGACCAACCATTGAAATTCGAAAAGGAACTTGATTTTAAAGATGCTGATTTGAGCCAGATCGTGGGGCTACAGCAGCCGATTTTAGAGGAAAACCCCAAGATAGATTTGGTCACCATACAGACCAGCGACATTTTGGAACGTGGATGTTTGGTTGAAGGAACACTGTACGTAAAGTGTACTATTCAAAACTAAAAAAAAAAAATTATCTTCAACAAGTGGCCCGAATTCTAATTAATGGCATTCTGTCCTGGATTGTTTTAATTTACAGTGTTCCATCACTGTTAGCTTACCTGAAAAGAAGTTGATATAAAACCAATTTGCAATTTTTTTAACCTGCTTGCCCTTCAAGACACCGGGGCCTAAGAATATGCTGGCCTAAAGTGAAAAAGGTACATGTAGCCAGTAATTTCATTAAGAAATAGCATTCTTTTGATATATTATTGCTTGAAACACTGCCCATCGCAGCCCGATGTAAGATTTGAAGTTCGCGCTTTATTGAGTTTGATCCTTGACAATATTTATTATGTGCTGTAACATTACCCATACAGAACAAAAGTATATAGCATGTTAAATAGGTACCTGCTATACCTTCAACTCTATTTGAATATTCTATGATTTTTCTTTTGCATTGTTTGTTTCTTTAATTGATTACCTTGTGATGTCCCATAAATCATTGTTTGTTCTATTGCACTTGCAGTATTGATTACATTGTGATGTCCTATTTTAAAGATTGTTTGCCCAGTTGCACTTATAATTAAGTGCTTTTTAATTTTTACACAGTCAATTTTGATTTTGTTTGTATGACATACTAGTATGCATTTATAACACTTCCTTAATGCGAAGCTTTGTTTTATTTGAAATTCATTCGTGTCTTTGTTATTTTCATAAAAGGAACAGTCCAAGTTATTTATGAATTCATTGACTAAAAAAATGATGTTTTATTACCATAAGTTCTGCAAGTGGGGACTTTACTTTAAGCTATTAATTACAAGTGCATTGGATACTGAGAATTGCTTCAACCCAGCATTGGGGCTTCCCAGTCTACCGGGTCTTTTAGAAAAAGATCAATGTTTTTCAAACAAAAGACACTAAACACCCAAACCCAATATAGATGTGCATTTCACATGCTGAAGTGCCAAAAAAAAAAAAAAAATGAATGAATTCAAAATTGTATTCAATATTTCAAAACATATATGTGTATAGAACAAAAATCCACGACTGTCTCAACTGAAATTCAATTTTTAATTTTTACATTTTTACTTCTTCATGCGGGACCCTAAAATTATCAAACACAGTTAGCAATCTGTGCAGTTAATATTTTAATAACATGCTTGTGACATCAATTGCACCTCTATATTGGGTTTGGAATGTGAAATTGACATATTGATAGTACTGTGGTATTTACATTGGGAGGCTTGTTCTTTAAAGAGGACCGCAGCCTATTTAACAGTATTTGTGCCTTTTGTCTGTTCATTTTTATAGAAGTGTAAATAGATGACTAAACAAAATGTGAAAGTCCTTGCTACTCTTATCACACGTTGGTAAAGAAGATGCACGACCTGAACAGGTTACATGTACATGTATGCGATATTCATACTCCATGGCTTTTGAATCGCAGTCTTCTTTAATTTATGTAATATTAAGGGATATTCTGTTGACCACCCTGTGTAAAGTAAATAGTAACTGGCTCACTAGAATATTCAGGCTGTTTTCTTGATGTTTCCACTGTATCGTAAAGCAAACATACCTTTACTGTAAATGCAAAATACACCAATCATTGTAAGATACTGCGCATGCGTATGTGTATATTCACCACTCACATTATCTCCGGCATACAAAGCAAGGTCTTTTTTTATTGGCCCCACAGTTTATATTTTCTTGTAGATGAGTGGGTATTTATTTCTCTAAGTGCCAAAGTATTAGACTACTATTTACAGATATTGTCTCAGTATTTGTGTATTTGACTGTGGACCTGGATATTTCAGATATATATTTAAAAAACCATCAATCGTATTAGACCCCCCCCTTTTTGGGGGGAGAATTTATATTTAACTTTTTCCTTTTTTATATGTTGGGTAAGACAATTTTTTGATCAGAAAGGAATCTGGAATAACAACCCATGTTTTACACGGCTCATGATCAAATTATACCCACAAATGTTACTGGGCTGTTTTATACTTGCGAGTATAATTCAAACTAGGCTAGTTTGTACTGCAGGCATAAAAGGGCTTACTTCAGTTAGTAAAATATATCCCATAAACTAAAACATCCTCTAAAATAGTGAGGTAGTCACCCTTTAACTGCTCACTCACACTTGTTTTCACCTCAGAGAGGAATTTTCTAAGATGCATGTTGGGGGAGGGAGGGGGGAGGGTTGTAACTCTCTGAAATGAGGCTACTGGTATTCACATGGATATAGTCTCGTTCACCGATGAGGACACTGTAGGACATCGAGATATGGAAGTAGGCCTAAATTGTTCAATATTAAAATGTTTATTGAAGAAAAATTACATTATAGATTTTGTCACCATACAGACCAGCGACATTTTGGAAGGTGGATGTTTAGTTGAAGGAACACTGTACGTAAAGTGTACAAAATTTAAAAAAAAATATTTATCCTCAACGAATGGTCCGAATTCTAATTAGTGGCATTTTGTCCAGGATAGTTTTATCAAATCCGGGACACTAGTTACTTTTAATTAAATGTGACTACTTCAAGACCTGTATAATTGGGTTTGACGTGCCATGTTTATTTCAAGAGATGGTAGTGATTATATATATATATATATATGACAAACTAAACCCTTCTCTACATATTGTAACTAATACAGAGTGATTGTATTGGTATATTCTGAATGCGGCAATAGTTTACTCCCCGGTTGTGGAAATTATATAATTCCTTTTTTAATCGAATGAACATATATTTTCAACTTGAATTTGATAAAACTGTATATGTGCATATTCCCAGAAACATGGGTTCTTCTGCGGAAAACAATGTACACTATCCCTTTACCGGAGGTCTGTATTCAAAATAACTCTTTAATAAAAAGGACGTTATATTCACACCCCGCCATTTTATACAGATGATGCGCCATCTATTAATCTTATGTGAAAACCTCTGAAACGAATTCCACATACTTTAGTATGACCATATCTATGAAAAGAATTATAATTGTAATCCTTCCTACCTTACTCGTTCATATAAGGATTAAATGTCCCACGTTTGGAGTAGCCTTTAGGGTAAAATGGGCCTTAATGTAGCAAAATTTTCCTTCCAACTCCATTTTGTCTCTACTCTGTAAACACCTGATACGTGAGTTTTATACAGGGTGGTCCAAAATTATGTTTCCATTTACTCTAAAGTATCATTTTTCACTGAAATTAAAGGTTGCAAGTTTATAGACCTTTCTTATAGACATGTAACTTGTGTGTTTAAAGTTTTTTCCTCGTAAACTATAATTTTTAAGTTTGTTATGACACAGTTCAGCATGTCATGGGGAAATTCTGATCTCCATTTGAATATTGTTTTTGAGAGCATAATTATTTTACGGATTGTTGGCATAGATACTGTATTTTAGGTATTCCCTAGAAAACAACCCAAAGCGGATAGGTCTGGAGAATGCCCAAAGTTATACCACACAAAACTTAAATGTTTTTAAGACAAGTCTACGATCGTAAGCAAAAAAAGTAAAGTTTTTCTTTCAATTGAAAATGTCACTTATTAAAAAAAAGGTAACCTCTTTTTGGACCACCACGTATGACGCCTGTGCTTATTGACATAGTATTGAGTCAATAACGACAAATCATATGATGATGGTGGTGATCTAAAAAAAGGAATGCAAAGCGTTCCGTAATGCTGCGCTATTATACTTATAGGCCTTTCATTTCAATAAAACTGCGTCACAAAGTCACCTGTGCGATGCCATTGTCGGGCTTTACGCATGAGAATCATAAATGGTGACAATAAAGATTTGTTCAAAATTTTAAAAGGTTCATTCCTTCCAGATATATTCAATCCCAATTCTTGCCAACAGTGAAGTGGTTGCACCAATTTTATCAGACAGGTCAAATTGCGTTTCAAATGTTATCTCGACTTGTAAGTAAAAAAATCGATCGGGATATAATACAGGACACCAGCCTGTGACTGCGTTCCGCTCTTAACGCCACACGTTGTCAAACACTGGCGTAGGAGTAATAAGTAATAAAGGTGTTGCGTTTCTACTTTAATCGCTCTCGCCGCCAAAACATTTATTTCTCTGGCGGAAGACGCAATTTCAGATGAAAACGACAATGTATAAGAAAAAGAAAGAAAATCTCTTTACAGTAATTAAA
>NW_019774352.1:0-11202 GCF_001039355.2 Lingula anatina
CCCCCCCCCCCCCCCCACCTGTCAAACACATACACACAAGTACACACATACAAGCAAGCACACACACACAGACTTATACAAACTAACTGTTACACGCACACTCAGGCACATATATACACTGAAACAAACACAAAACATACTCTCCTTCTTAATTTTCCATCTTCAGTGGTTGTAACACTATCTAGATCAATTGGCTACTAGATTTTGCCCCCATCCCCATTCCCACCCCCAATATCCATTAGTCCAACTCCATTTCCCTTAATAATTCAAACTTTAATAAATGTTTGTTAATTTTCTCAACATAAGAAAGATACTAAATTAGTCAACAAAGTGCCACTGATACGAAGCAAAGCTGGAAGGTGGCAATACATACAGTCAGGGCAACCTTAGTGCATAAAAATAGTCTTATTAATATTACTCTCATTTTTATCCCAGCTGTCATACTGAACACAACAGTCAAACTAACAAATTTAACCTCTGGCAGCACTCCAAGGAGATGAGTTTGTTTGGTTTTTTCCCACTGCTCTTTTGCCTTATCGAATCCTACACGTGTAAGGTCATCGTCTAAAATTAGTTTTTTTTTCCACAATTAAGTCTGCCACCAGGGTGTGAGTGATGCATCACCACCATGCTGTGAAGTCAACGATATAAAAGGCACTGGGTCAGTGATTGGTAGGTATGAGAAGAGCAAAAGAGCAAGATGCTACATCTTTCTTTTTTTTCCCCAAATCTCCAGTTGCCCTGTTCCTCTCCTGAAGGGAAGGATACTAACAAGATTAACTCAAAAGGTGAAATAAAAATATGTATAAAAATATCGAAGGTTAACTCGAAAGGTGACATAAAAATTTGAACATAAGATGGTCTCCAGTTCCTAGGATTGATCCAGTAACACAGTAACCTAATGGTTAATGCAATATTCACCCCAACACCACCCCCTTCACTATCTTAACCCCCTCCCCCACCTTACCCCCTTTAAATAAAAGTTCTGTGTTCAAAAAAATTAATAAACTGTTATAAGCAGTCTTTTCTCTAATTACTCCAACCCATTTTTGCATGCCTGGCTTCCTAATAACTGTGCAATGTAACTTTTCAATGCATTAAAAAAAAAAAAAACATACTGGTGTATTTTCAAGATGAAGAACCTGTAACAACTATAATATATGTAAACCAGCAACCCAACTGATACCTATCTGGAACAAAAAAAAAAAAACAATATTAATGCTGTGGTTTACCTGTAAGGTTGAAACAGCTGGCTAGAATTTCCTAGGTTTAAAATAGATGACTAAATTAACTGAGTGTGACATTTAAGGGGGTGAAATATGGCAAAAAGAACATTACACAGTGTAATATCATCATGTGAGTTATTTTGCTCACAAATGGTATTCACAATATGATTTACTTGAAATTATGGTGGTGACTGGTAAGTCAGAGTGTGTGGGAGGGGATGGGTGAGGAGGGGGGAGGGGGGGGGGGGGGGTTAGATTCCCTTACAATATAATGTAATGTTATACAATGCAATGTAAAACTTATGATATAAAAGGATGGGTATTTTGTACAACAACTAAATTGTTTGTACTTGACATCGAGGTTTGGCAAATAAAAGTAATATTAGTAAACAATCATAAAATGGGCAGAGCATACCATGTTTACTGTGATTTATTATTTTAAAATGCTCAAGAAATTAATTTTTTCATAAAATTTTCTGAATTGTGAGTTTGATTTTGGATCAGAGTTTATTTCAATAAATACCATCCCAAAATAATAAAACGTAGTGTATCACCAACACAGATCCTGCCTTCCCCCTGCTATCTTACCTTCCAAAAACAAAAGTTAGACCATTCCCCAGTCTAAAGAATTCCAGTGTGAATGCACCTTATAACCCAACCCTTTTCAATGCCCAATTTCACTTCCCCCTCTGATATAAAAGGGATATTAATCGTCTACCTGTCCCATTCAATATGACATGAAGAACACCTCGGGTCAAATGTGGATGTATCCTGATATTATACCCACATCAATCAGATATTACTTTGAACCAGACAGACCTCCATCCACCAAACATGGGTGTGGTGTGTTCACACAGACACAAAAAACAGGACCGATCCACTCTGAAGCCTCGCTCTATATTAAACAATCTGCAAAAATGGATTCCACACACTGAAATATTGTTCAAGGGCTTTTTAGCAAATGAGAAACTGCTTTACCCAGCAGAATGCTTGAAAACACCTTTTGATGGATCCAGAAACAAAGCAGAACAACTCCACCTAAACTGTGTGAACCCACCTTTGAGAAAAGTTACAAATATTAAACACACAGGCGTGAGTGAATCACGGGTCTTCTTCAGCATTTCACCCAAAACAGAGACTCATCCTACTATTTTTAGAGTGTCTAAGAATTTCAGGAATACCTTCACTGGCACTCGATCAGTTTAACTCTGTTGAGTGGGGGTGAAGTGAAATTCAAAGTAATCATCGCTTTGAATTCAGAAATTCCTATACATGTCTAGATTCTGGGAGAAATTCTACACTAACCAACTGATGAATCATGTGTTTAAGAGGAGTCACAGATCCACAGCAAATTCTTAATACTTTTGCCAAGCAAATTTCAAAGTAATCATTTCTATGGGAATTTGTTCAGCCTTTTCCCCAATCTCAACTATCTTTTCTTAAGGAGGGAATCTTAAACCCCATCCCACATTCACTATGTTCAATCAGCAAGGTATTACCTCATCCATAGCACATCTCTCCACACAAATGCCAGGACTTTAAAACCCATTTCTTTCTGAAATCTTTCTTTTGCTTTATTCCAATACCTTACCTATCTTGAAGAAAAAAACATATCTCCTACAAAAACGTGACCACCACAATTGGGATTGGTCATACTGCAAGCAGAATTATTAGTTCTCGACTGAATTAGCTCTGTGTATAAATTTTCTAGCTATCCTGATGTTCTGGAAATGAGTTGCCAGTAATCTCCATGCTGGCAATGAGTTAAGGGCAACAAGGGCAGTCTGCACAAAATAACTTAAGCCAAGCATAGATCTAAATTTCAGGCTGGCTAATTTGTTTCACAAAGATCTCATAGGTAAACTTTTATAGTGAAATTAATTTCATTTGTAAAAATAACCAATCATCAACTTAGGGTGGAAATTTTAACTTGTCATTATGCAAAATATGCCCGTTATGATCCTTAATTATGTCACCCTCCCAAATTTCATTGAGATTCTTCTACAAGTCAGTCAGTTTGAAAGACCCCTTCTTATTTAAATGCCCCTTAAGTAGGAAGTTAAATATAGCACAGAATAAACATACTTAGCAGTAACCACATTCCTGTCTTGATCAAACTCAGAGAACACTGAAATAACTGATTTTTTTCCCTTGCAGGAAAACCACAGCTATGGTAACTCCTATGTATATTTGACCCAACTGTTGATAAATTATCAAACACCCAAAATCATATCTTGGAGATAATTGAATTCATGAAAAATAAGATAGCAAGGTTCTGAGGAAAAAGCTGGATTCACGCTGAAAAGCAAAAATGACAAATCAAAATAGTAGGACCAAATGAATGTGGTATTTGAATTTTTCTGAGCAAATACCATACATTTATCCAAAGGACTTAACCTCATCATTGCATAAAATGGTTCAGAAATATGTGGAGGAGTGACTGAACATTATATAGGTTATACACACTGGCTACAAGTCGTCTTATATTAACCAAACAACAAGCCCATTTCCAGTCCTGTTCCAATGCTTTAACTTTGTGCAGTTTCTGTCTCAATATCTGACAATAATTTCTAACCAAAGAAGGGCACTCATCAATCCCCGTTGTCCCACATATCACCAATATAATGAATGGAGTTCACTCTTCACTACATGATTTTAGCTATTGTTGACATCAATGAAACTGTTTCTGGTTAAGGTTTAAGCATGTTTGGCTCTGAATTTGAACACGCCTTATCCAAACCCCAACACACCCTATAAAGCACATAAGCTCAGATTGAACACGAGATCTTATTTTAGCAGCAAAACTTTCAAACACACCTTTCTTGATAAAAGTGAAAGTGTTTCAAACAGAAAACCAAGTCTACAAATGTTCCAGCTCTGTAATTTTTCTCTACTTTAAACATTGCAGCAACTTGGCTCAAAAATAATCCAACCAAAACATACAGTCAGGAAGATGCCCTTGAAAATAATGAGTTTTTTTTTTTAATTTAATTTTCATTTTATCAACCTGTTCCAAAAAGTGACCACCTCCTTAACACTAAAGGAGGAATTCTCGGTAGGTTATCATTATTAGGCAGAAAACTCTTCAATTACTTCAAATCTTATCACAACTTCAAAGTTCCACTAAATACAAAAAGATAAATCATAAAACAGTGGAAGGAGTGATTCCAAAGGGGATCGTGGTACATCCAAACAAGTATCTTATCAATCAGTCAAGCACCCACAGTGTACAATATTCATCCCTTATTCTAATCAAATCTGATTCATGGCATATCTGCTTCATCTGCTCAAGTTGTTTATCTCTGGTTACATGGGGTTGCGCATAAGGGTTTTCTAATAATATTGAAGATCTTCAATATATCATACAAGGCCATCTAGTGTATCAACAAGCACTCAATAACCGAAATAATTTCACACTTAAACTGATTTACACTCATCACTCCTCCTAGGTCACTTAATGCCTGTAAGGTCTTTATACTGAGAAGTATACCCTTAAAAAAACTGAGAAAGATTAAGACCTCGAAAATGGGTTTATAATTTATAATTTTCACAGCAATTCTGGATGGAATAAGTCAATAAACTTTGTTGATTTTCACAAGAGATTTGGATACAAAATATAACTTGAGGTTAAGAAAAAATTTAGCAATTTCCAGGAAATTATCTCCTATAAATCTATACAAAGATTTAGCCCTCACTGAGCGTCCTATTACCTTAGTCTGACACCATGCTGTTCCTAGTTTTGCAAAATAATTTGAGTCAAAATGTGGGTCTTACGGTACTTTCAGAACCCAATAATAATGTGAATCTACTTCAAAACCAGAATAATAAGTTCTAGCAATTAAAAACTACTACACTAACTCATCAGCTGTGCCTTCCCCTTGTCAAACAAAAGAGCTAAATATTCTCTTTTACCACTTCTACAGACATAAATTTGGTGATAACTAAGGATACACTTCAGCTTTAAAGTTAAAGCCAGCCTTTGAATTGAGCTTTTTGATGAATTCAGTGGTTTCCTAGTGGGGAAGAGGTTAAACCCAAGCACTTGCCAACTGGCCAAGTTCAAGTGCAATTCTGTACTCTGGCAAGTGATTTAACAGATTCAACAGATCCACTGACCAAGTTAAGCATCTCTATCTTCACATATTCAGTTGAATGAAGATCTAACTTTCTCATCTCAAAAAGGAGTGCACCCTTCTGTGCAACAAATTACAAATTTATTTATTTATTTATCATTGCTTAAAAAAAAGTCATTTGATTATTTTAAGTTTTCATTTTTTTTCGATAATTTTCTATTCCTTTAATAAGAAATTAATAATCAGATTAAAGCAACAATTGTACTTGTGACCACAGAATGATTTAGAAAGGATGTATATGAATGCAAAGTTAACATGGTTAAGCTTCTACATCTGATTCCAACTCCGCTATATTTCTCACCTCATCTCATTATTTTTACCTCTAAGTATAACGCAGCTGCTATATTTTTAGTCATAATTTCCAAATTACAACACTCCTACTGAGTGGTAGCAACAAAATTAAAAAGGCTATTATTGAGTTCTATTCTACGCAATAAAAGCACTAAAAATGCTATAAAGCAATATGATTTTTGTGATTATAAAACTGTGCATCTGAAAATTTGATAATTGCCCATTGAAAGATAAAGTAATTACCATAATAATTTTAACCCAGTTTTTTCTAAACATGAACATAACCAATCTTTTAACTTACTTCTTTTCAAATGTTAAAACCACTTCATTGTTCAGAACATCTTTGACAAATCCCTGAAATTACAAAACAAAGCTTAAATTGACATAAAACTTTAAGGACATACTAGTATGCATGTCAGATCCAGTTAAACAAAAGACTTATCAAAATGTAGAATATTCAAATTCAATCTGTCAGAAAAATAATTACACTAAATTAAACTACCCACTACATCAAATGACAAAATTTGAAGGTCAAAGTCTTATATTTTCGAAGCATAATTAAGCTTAATAAAGAACATTCTTTATAGGTTCATTAACTAAATCATAAAAATTACTTAACATGAATCAAAGGTGGATCAAGGGGGTGGGATGTCACATCAGGGAGGTTCCTCCCCCTTAGCTTCAAGGGTATGCCTTTCCCCCCAATATATTGAGTGAAAGAAGACAAAACCAAATAATTCACCACCTATGTCTGTGTACACACAAACTGATTTTTTAAAAACATTGCATCTGTTAATGTTCACCCTGCTTCAAAATATTCTTCAACCTTGTGCCCCAACCCTCTCACAAAACCTTGGATATTCCTGTGCAAAAGCAGAACCTTATTGAGATTGCAAGAATTTTTTGGTACATTTTGGGCAAAGCAAGATAGTTCTTTATCAACTCTTTATGGAAAGGCTGAAGGACTTTTTTGACAAGTGGGATTTGTAAACCTCCAAACCACTTGCAAGAGTAATAAGTACACTACCACTGGTCAGCTGGAATGTGGAATCTACTTATCATATTTCTGCAGTGTATCTTTCTGTAAATGCAAACGTCATCAAACGTCCAACTGTGACATTTGACAGTTACTAGGAATAAATGAAAGTGAAACCAAACTAAAATTGTCACACTGTAGTCTAAAATGACAAATCGGCATTTATCTAATGACCATAAAAACATCGCCCAAATGAGCAACGCATTGCAAGAAATGACTTTGAAACTCGACTTTGGTGAGTCAGTGAGTCACCTTAATTTTGTTGATGGAAAGCAAAACGCCGCATTAGCCGCGATAACCAGTTTTCTGCAAAAAAGTATTTAGCCTTTGTCAAAACAAACCGATAAAGAAAACAAAATTAAGAAAAAACTTTTCTAACTAACACCAGATAATGAGCTTCAGTCTTCTCTTTTAACGGGTTAGCGATATTTTTCAGGCCCAGTACTGAAATCACATAGAAAATTACCTTATAATACACGCCGTTCGGAAAGCGCACCTCCACTTCTAACTCCTCCATCTTGCATGCATTGCATGCTGGGAAAATTATAAACAACAAAGGTGAAATATTTTTATTTATGCAACTTTTTTCCTAACTTNCCTTTAAGGACATACTAGTATGCATGTCAGATCCAGTTAAACAAAAGACTTATCAAAATGTAGTATATTCAAATTCAATCTGTCAGAAAAATAATTACACTAAATTAAACTACCCACTACATCAAATGACAAAATTTGAAGGTCAAAGTCTTATATTTTCGAAGCATAATTAAGCTTAATAAAGAACATTCTTTATAGGTTCATTAACTAAATCATAAAAATTACTTAACATGAATCAAAGGTGGATCAAGGGGGTGGGATGTCACATCAGGGAGGTTCCTCCCCCTTAGCTTCAAGGGTATGCCTTTCCCCCCAATATATTGAGTGAAAGAAGACAAAACCAAATAATTCACCACCTATGTCTGTGTACACACAAACTGATTTTTTAAAAACATTGCATCTGTTAATGTTCACCCTGCTTCAAAATATTCTTCAACCTTGTGCCCCAACCCTCTCACAAAACCTTGGATATTCCTGTGCAAAAGCAGAACCTTATTGAGATTGCAAGAATTTTTTGGTACATTTTGGGCAAAGCAAGATAGTTCTTTATCAACTCTTTATGGAAAGGCTGAAGGACTTTTTTGACAAGTGGGATTTGTAAACCTCCAAACCACTTGCAAGAGTAATAAGTACACTACCACTGGTCAGCTGGAATGTGGAATCTACTTATCATATTTCTGCAGTGTATCTTTCTGTAAATGCAAACGTCATCAAACGTCCAACTGTGACATTTGACAGTTACTAGGAATAAATGAAAGTGAAACCAAACTAAAATTGTCACACTGTAGTCTAAAATGACAAATCGGCATTTATCTAATGACCATAAAAACATCGCCCAAATGAGCAACGCATTGCAAGAAATGACTTTGAAACTCGACTTTGGTGAGTCAGTGAGTCACCTTAATTTTGTTGATGGAAAGCAAAACGCCGCATTAGCCGCGATAACCAGTTTTCTGCAAAAAAGTATTTAGCCTTTGTCAAAACAAACCGATAAAGAAAACAAAATTAAGAAAAAACTTTTCTAACTAACACCAGATAATGAGCTTCAGTCTTCTCTTTTAACGGGTTAGCGATATTTTTCAGGCCCAGTACTGAAATCACATAGAAAATTACCTTATAATACACGCCGTTCGGAAAGCGCACCTCCACTTCTAACTCCTCCATCTTGCATGCATTGCATGCTGGGAAAATTATAAACAACAAAGGTGAAATATTTTTATTTATGCAACTTTTTTCCTAACTTTATTTCATCTCTCCATCATTTAGGATAGCAATAAATGTTTTATGAGTTAAAGTACTCAACTAATTTCACATATTTGTTTTTGTTTTGATCTCCCTGTTACGTTGTCTGAAACCAAGATGGAGGTAGAGGGCGGTGTATTAATTTCTGTCATGCAGTTTTCTTCTATTTAACCGCGAACCGAGGGACAATTTTAGTGCAAAATAGCATCATGTCATCAGACAGTGAGTTGGACGAGTTTTACGATGCAGAAGAGGACACTCCTGTCAAGTTTGTGAGGTAAGTGGCTCTTGAACATGTGGGTCGTATACTATGTTTATTTCCAAGATGTTTGAAACTAACTTCAGGTATAGTAAAAATAGGCCACGAAAAGTTAGCCGGGACTGCAGTTGTAGAAGAAGAGGTGTGCTATTAATAGGCCCAGCATTTGAATATACATAGTGTTCTCATTGCACTATTTTTATTATTATTAGTGGAGCCTATAACAAAGATGACGATCTAGAGAAAGAGGAGAGACAGCTTCTGGAATTGAAGAGATTGGCAGAGGAAAAGTATGTAAAACAAAATAAAAATTCTCTTTTAAGTTTTGTATTAAGAAATTTAGACAGTGACAGATTTTTTTTAAACAAGAAAATGTGGTGGCACAAGTTATGCAGTGTTTGAAATAACCTCTGAAATTCATGCCCAAAGTTGCTAATTTTTGTCATCAAATTAATCTATTTCTAACACAAGCGTGTATCCTAAGATGATAGACAAAGACATATTTGATATTTTTTCCAGACGAAGACAAGAAGATGAAGAGTTGCAAAAACGACTGGCTGATATTGAGAAAAGAAAGGAGGAACAACTGCGTTTGGTAAGCAAAGAATGTCCAGAAAAGTAAACTGTTTTAGTCAAATACCATATTACATGACAACTAGCAAGCCACAGTGGAACTTTGCCACATCCTTTGATAACATTCATTTCTCTAACATACACATTTGGAGTGAATGATTTCCACCTTTAATCAAATTTTGTTGAATTTCAGGAAGCAGAGAAGAGATTGGAATTAGAAAACAAAAAGAAGAAACTAGAAAAGATGAGAAAACTTATGCACCAAGAAAGCACACCATTTTCTACTCCATCCAAAGAGGAAGAAGGTGAAGGTGAGGTCAAGGATACTCAGAGGTCATCTGAAACAAAGGCTGCAACCTTGGAGGAAGCTGCAGTGGCTATCCAAACTGAACAAATAGGAGGTGGAATAGATGACACAGCTGAAAAGAGAAAAGAGATTGTGATGGACATACATAAAGGGTTAAGTGATGTACAGGAAAAAGTTGAATCTGTGATACATGAACTTACAAACAATTTGGATTTGACAGGTCATGGTGATGGGTCAGGTCAAGGTCATGAGTCGGGTCAAGGTCATGGTGACGCTGGTGGTTCAGGTTTTTCGAATTTTTCCCCAGACCTGAACTCGATGTCTGCCCAAGGTGATGATGTAAATCTTGACAGTCAGACTCGAACAGTGGAGAAAAACTCCGCTAAGAATAAAACCATACCTCACATCAGACATACAGGAGCAAGCACAGCTGATGGTGCCAAAAGAGGCACATGGCCGAAGCAGGGTAGCTACGGAGGTGGAGGAGGGGACAGAGTCCGCATGGATTCAGACTCTGAAAACGAGCCGGACATTGTGAGGAGCACCAAGCATCGTTCTGCAGTTGAAATGCCAGCACCAGTGGCTCCACCTAGGAGAAGGAAAAAAATTAAGAGCATGGCAGAAGAGGTTGTAAGTTCGGAGGTGTGACCTAATGTCCTTGAAGTTTTGTATAATTGTAACATGAGTGGATTATTTTTACTCCTAAGGACTGGTTCACAAAAAGACTAAGGTCATTTAAAAGTTAATAAAATTTTAATTTCGTTAATTTTATATTTGAAATAGCTTTATCACAGGGCTCAACACAAACGGTTGTCCGCTTGCCCGGGGCAACTAAAATCTGCTGTCGGACAAGTAAATTTTACGTCCAGTTGCCCGGCGGGCAAGTGAATTTTTTTCCTTTTGTCAGTACAATGTTAGATCTGATGTTAAAAGATTGAAGCATTACACGTTTTTCCCTTTTTGCACAATAACGTCACAAACTGTAACATACGTCAATGCAAGATTTCTAAAAATAACTGGCAGTCACTATCTCCGTCCGCAGTGCCTCGTTTTCAGAGTGCTGTCATATTCTATCAGGGACCAGCTTGCGGTGGTTTTGACCAGTTAGCAGACAGCTGAACTGCATGCTTCTGTAACTGATAGAGATTTCCCGGACTTGAAATGCATGTTGTTTATATATTTAGCAACAATTTCAGAGAGAAACAGGAGGAAGAGTAAGCTTCCTTAAAGTATTGACATTTTAATTGATGAAGTTGGATAAATATGTTAACTTTTTGAACCCACCTAATAAAAGCAGTGTACTACTAGTACACAAATACTTGTTTGGGGGAGCGAGTGAGCACTTGTCAGTATCCAGACAGTGTGGCACCGATCATGGTTTGTCACAAGCACTTCAGAGCGCTTTGTTGACCTAGTTTTTTTGACACTTTAATGAATGTGGAAGTCTGTCTAGGAGTATGTTTTGATCTCCTCCACATTTTAAATCATTGGCTTTACTGTTTATTCACTGAAAAAAGGTATATGAGCTATGTTGATAC
>NW_019774353.1:0-11199 GCF_001039355.2 Lingula anatina
TTGATGGATGTTGCCACAGAGCTCTACCTGTGGCACAGTTTGCCTGGTTCCACCTGGAAATGCGTGCAAATGCATGTGCTGGAGACATAACACAATGGTAATAAATGTGCACACATGGTTGCCAGAACTACAAATAATCCCAGAAAGGAATATATGTATATTGGTATATATTAATATTTAGGGTTTATGGCTCTCTCAACTGCACAATACAGAAAAGTGGACAGTGAGATCCTAATGAGTAGATGTTCTGCAGGTCTTTAGATTTCTCCCTTTTCTGATCTAAGACTAATTAGGATTATTCTACCCAAGGTGTATGAAGTATTCAAATGTATGATATCTTAGGATAGTATAAATACTACAGGTTGAACATAAGGACTTGGAATCAACAGACACCAATTGGCAAAGGGCACAGAGGAATTGAACTCGGAGATATTATTTCAGGAAAAAATCTTCTGATGATAAGCACTGACTATCAGTTATAAATCTCAACTTCTGTGAGGTCTAAAATAGCCAGCCACAACAGAGTACAGGATTACAGTTTGGATATACATTTACATGTAAAAGAACAGAAATAATACAGTAAGTCTGCAGGAATTAAGGAAGATTCCACAGACAGACATTTGCACAGCCGCAAAGTGTGGCCTCAGGGATTTTACTAATATATTGATAACAAGACATAAGACCAAAGATATGACTGCCCATATAAAGGAGTGGTCTAGACTATGTTTACAGCTGCTTTTTTACCTTTGTGTTCTCACCTGTGTTTTGTTAGTTGATGGAAACAAACAGAACTTGACCAAACAGCAACCTGTAGCAGTAAAACTTTTAAGAGAAGACGCAGAGCTGTCCAGACACCTTGCTAATACATATGGATATGTACATGCTGTTCATGTAAGTACAAAAATCTCTTCAAAATATATTTTGTTGTTACCAATTTTTATATACAGACACTACATGTACATGTGTCTGTATATATTGTGATCATTGTGTCTGTCCATATCACCATCGCTGTCAGTGTGTCTATACAATGAGCCATCACCTACTTCTGTTGTCTGTCTTCACCATCCAATTATCACCATAAGCACATCAAATTAATGGATATATAACTGTGTGACTTACTATCTTCAAACAAACTGGAATGAATTTAAGGACTAAAATACACAGTCTGACTGGATTCCTTTTCTAAATGTCCATGTGACGTAGTACATAATTGAAAAATGTTGGTGATTATGCTGTGAAACATTATATAGTATTGTATTAAACTTGATTAAACCCTATTTTTTGCACATCAACATTTTTTTCTGCTTTATGTATGTACATTTGATAGCTTTGGTGCCTTGTTTTTAGATTGGCATAATCTTTTGAAGTGACAATTGCAGATAATTTTAAGAAATCATCTTGCTTCTTTCAACATCCATCTTTCGTGGACCTACTAGTAATATGTGACTATGGATTTCTTTGTTTTATGTCTTCTATTCAATTCTTATGTTTTTTCAATACTTTTTTAAGAATGGATATAAAATGCTTATAGATATAATATATAACACTTTATTCTCACTCAACTAATATCAAGGATGAATATTAAGTCCTTGGAGATTATCAGTTTCAGTAACATATTTCTTTTAGTGTAGCAATTTATTTAAGATTTCTCATGTACCATATACTCTGCTAGGAAGCTTCATTTTGTTGTACATTAAATTGTCATTGATAGTTGGTTCTCTGATTGACTTTCAATGTTTGACATTTTTCAGATATTTGGTAAATTTTACCTGTGGGATTCAGATGGATACAAATACTCCTCATGTGCTGAAATTCGGAAAGATCCAGAGGTAGGCTTATAGCACCCTGTCTTTCTGAGATTACTGGAAACATTGTACCTCTGCCACATCCAATTGCAAATGCATGCTGATCCACTGTTATGGAGGCAGGACCAGTAATCTCTGAAACTAATTTTTAATGAATTATAGACACTAGATGAAAGCTAAAGGAACAGTAGGAAATCCTTTTGTTATCATTATTATCATCATTAGTATTTTTTTTTTTTACTTTACAAGTACTCGGTGATCATTAGACTTTTATTAAGAAAAATTTCAGTTGCCTTGAAATGTCAGCAGTTTTCATTTTAATGGTCCTCTCAAAATCTGTAGACAATATTCCAGTCTGTATCAGTTTTTTAGTTCTTAAGTTTCTAATTTTAATAACTTTCATAATTTCATATTTGTTTGTTATTTTGGTAAAAGTACCCTTTTACAATAACTGTGACCTAACAATGTACTCAATAATTAAAAATGTTCACCGAGAGAATGATTTCAGCATTTATATAGCCAGGGGAGGCTGTCAGATACTTTGGGTCACTATTTGGTTGTTGGTGAATAATTATGGGGACTTGTGAATTTTATTTTTGAGTCATTTCATTGTCTGCCTGCATTGAATGCAACAAACTTTCATTTAGTGGTCCTACATCGCCATTAGATTTTTTCTGTAAGTTTTCAAAAGAACTTTCAATTTGATTGAATTTTTTTTCTGAAAAATGTTCCTGTTACATGATGATTCTAAAAAAGTGTTTAACAAAATCAAGGTCCTGCAATGCAGGAAAACACCCGAAGTCATATTGAAATTTTTATTTGGACAAGTGCATCTTGAGTCAGACCAGTAGATTTTAAGAAAGTGGTGTCCCAAATGGCCAGTAAGCTGAAAACTTTATGGCATAGATTAGATAGAAAAAAAAAAGAAAAAAGAAACTTTTAAAGACTTCCAGTGATGCCTGCACAGACACACCAAAACATGTTTGTGGACATAATTTTTTTTTTTGCACAAAAATTATTAAAAAGAATCTAAGGCTGTTTCAAAATGATATTTCTAATGGAAATGCACTTTAAAACTGATTTGCGAGATGCTTTATACTAGCCAAATACAGGTGAGAGTTAAGTGGAAGACTCCAGGTGTAAACAGGGTTTAACTCCAGGTAATGGCAGCTACCTGCATGCAGAGGTGTTAGCTTCCCAGGTGTGCTGATGAGAGCCTGTTACATGTAAAGTCTGTACTGTGATGCCACATTAAAACAGATAGTTTATGAATAATAGGTTTCAGTTGAGTAAATTTATTATAAACAGACTTGCTAGACTAAATGCTTTAAAGTGAAAAAATCCTGGGATTAAAATGTTGGGTATAAATGAAATTTGTTGACTGTTGAATGTTAGTATACTTGTTTGATTTCTTTCCTTGATATCTTTATTTTAAAATCTTAAATGATCTATTAAACTTAAATACATTAAAGTAAAAAAATTATATAATCAAGTACTGGTTGTTAAAACATGAATTTTCACATTCACAATTAACAACTATGTATTACATTTTAAATGATTGCGTGCATGTTTTCTTGTACAATTTTAATTGAAATTCTTCATTTCATTGAAATCATTTTTTGGTCTTTCCAGATTGTGTGGTGTGAGCAGCAGTCCTATAAGACCAGAGAGGTCAGGGAAGAGTTAAATGACCCGGAGTGGCCACAACAAGAGTGGTACCTGGTAGGGTCAAAGTTCTGACAAAATAAAGGCCAGATCCACTGAAGAAAAACTTGAAAATTTTGTCACTTAAAAATTAATTGATATTTGAAAATGCCTGAATCTGACATGGCACTATTAGGTGAAGAATTTTTCAAAATTATCCAGTGGCCCATTTTCAAGTTTGATGAAATTTTTAAAGTGAAAAAAAAATATGTCAGTGGAGAATTGTCTTCTGAAAAAATTTTCAAGACGGAGTAAATTTTTAAGTTTTTACTGTAGACTGAAAGTTTGCTTCAAGGACGTGGTTCAAAAAGTTAGGATCTATTACCTTATATATCTGCTTTGAGAATGCAGAATAAAACTTTGTCATGTTATGAGATAATGCTGTCACATTACAAAATACATCGGGATGAATTTGCTAATTAGAACTGATGACAAACAGCAACATTCTTATGGTTTCAAACAAATGAACATATAGCCCTAGAAAATGTAAAACAGCAATTATATAATTGATAACATTAATTGTGGTGTGGTATATAAAAAGAGTCCAACCTTACAAAATAGTAAAATAATTATGTTACTAGCAGTACATATAAGGATACACTTTTTATGACAATGATGATATTTGTTTTAAAAGTGGTGATAATGTTGATATGCAACTAATTTATAGTATTGGAGTATTTTATCGTTGATGTTAATGGTCACTAATGAATTTCATTATGTTTTACAATATTTTGCAGGGTTCAGGGTCCAGTATGCACATAAGTGAGGCATGGGGGCAAGGATACACTGGTCAAGGAGTGACTGTAGTGGTCAACGATGATGGGTTGGACATTGAACATCCAGATATTAAGGAGAATTATGTAGGTAACCATTCAAAATATTATATTGCAGATTTCTATTAATATTACAATTGATATGATATGTAATATAAATTATTATTCTAAAAATACAATCATGTAGGTTACATGTACTCGTTAATCAAAAATATGTTACCAATTGTCTTTTTAGGTTGATGACTAGCTAAAAAATAACAATTTCTAACCTTCTTTTGATTATAAGGAGTCACTAACCGATAAAGTATATATGTGAATTATACCCCCAAACTGTCCCCATAGTCCATCAGTGAATCAGTCAGTATATATAACTTAGTACAGTAGATGTCTTCAGGAAGGCTGAGCATTATATGGGTGTGTGTGTGTGTGTGTGTGTGTGTGTGTGTGTGTGAGCAAATATCTGTGATCTCATGATGCTAATGGGGATCACTTTTATTTTTATGGGAAACAAGTATTTCATTCATCAGCTTCTTAGTTCTATCAAAACGGAAAAAAAAAACTGTTGCAGCTGCAGTAGAAAGTTTACTTTAAGGCAGATATTTTTGATTACTGGTTTCTCCAACTCCACTGACCTCAAAAATCGCAAAATAGAAAAAATAGACACAAAGTTTTTTTTTTATTTCGATATCTGACTGATCATATAGTCACATCAGAATAAAATAAACATGAAAACTTACAAGTTTTACAGTAGTGCAGCTGAGATTTTAGTTTAAAAAGTAACTATAAAAAAAAAACATTTTTAAAATTTCCCCCTCTGACCTCTGATGAAAATAAAAACTGTTTGAGAAACAAATAATTAAAAAATATCTGCTTAAAACTATTATGATTTTATTTGGAGTTTTCATAAATTAATCTTGTTATATGTTTCCTTTTGATTTCAGGATCCTGATATAAGTTGGAACCTTATTGATAATGATAAAAACATGAGTCCTCCTGAAGGCAGAAGGTATTATAGCTCATCTCCTACTGAACACTTTATCACCCCTTTTTAATGCTTTGAAAAAAAATTATCATCTTGTCTTATGTCTAATAATTATGCGCAGTTGATTTGTATCAAAAAGAAATGATTCTAGAAACAATCTTGATCTATGTATATATTTGAATAGTGAAAAATAGAAAAGAAAAATTCCTGTCTCAAAAAATAAATAAATAAATAAATAAATAAATAAATAAAAATAGTTTGATACCCTGAGATAGATAAATATGAAAAGAACTAACAGTAAGTATCCTCTGCTCAGATATATGAGGATTCATAAAAAAAGATGCAAATTTTACCTACTCATCCTTGGTGTCTTTGTCCGTTTGCTCCCCAGCCATGGCACCCACTGTGCAGGAGTAGTGGCAGCAACAGCTAACAATAGTGTGTGTGGAACAGGAGTGGCATACAATGCTAAAATTGGAGGTAAGAACACATGATATTATCTTTTATTTGAATATACTGTTTATACTTCATTTTAACTATCTATCTACATAACAGAAATGTGTCTTTCTACATATTTTTGAAAGTGGTGAAGAAATAAAGTTTGTCTTCAAATGTCCACAGGAACTTAAACATGGAAAACACAAATAAGGCAAACAATATTCTCTTATCATATCATCTTTTCCTTACATACCCCTATGAGCAAATTCACTAACACTGTCTTTGCCATTAGTTAGCAGTATATCAATGTTTAACCCTTTGCACTGGAAATTGTTCATCCCAGCTATAAAGTTCTTCAACAAAGCAAAGGAGACCTTTGATGCCTTAGAAGCAGCCACACTTTACCAGGAGTCCAGGGCCAACTCTGCAGACATTTACCTCAACAGCTGGGGGGTGAACGATGATGGCAAGACCTGGGATGCCCCAGAGAATCTAGCTCAGCTGGCTCTACAGGATGGCATCATGGAGGTACGTACGTTTATTACAGGTGATATAAACAATTCAGAACGTGTGTTGTCATGACAGTTATGATTGTGCTTGATATGGTAATGGTGATTAAGTTTGTTGTGACAGTAAAAAATGTTTGTTGTGTTTATCATCATGGTAATAGTGTTTATTATAACAATTTTGGTTGTGTTTTTGGAAATTTCCCTGATAAAAGTGATTGTGTTTGTTGTGACAGTGGTGATGTGTTTTTGTGCTGCTGTTTGTAGTCACAGTGGTAATTGTATTTGTTACATCAGTGATGATTATAGACTATGTTTTATTGTAACAGTGGTGAAGAAAGTCGATATGCTTTATAAAAAAATGAGTGTATATTGTGTAAATCTCCAGGGCAGAGAAGGTAAGGGGCATATCTATGTGTGGGCTGCTGGTAATGGCGGTGAAGCTGACAACTGCGGAACAGATGGCTATGTAGGTAGTATATACACCATACCTATAGCTGGGGCTCAGAGTGACGGTAGCATACCGCAATATGCTGAGGTCTGTAGTGCAACCATGGCAACAGCATATAGCAGGCAGCTAGGAAGCACACATAGTATTGTAAGTCTGGTTTTCCTCTAAAATGGCTTATTATTTGTTATCAGTTTTATAGAGGTTCAGGAGTGTGTTTGTGAGGGTTTGCTTTTGTTAGTTGATTTATGGCAATAATTGCTTTATCTTTGATTATAATATAAGGTACCATGGTTTATGTTGTATGTAGACTTTAATTATTATAGTAAAATTGATCAATATTGCATTTACTAGACTAAGTCATGTATTAATTTAACAAATGGTTAATTTGCTTTAATATCCTAGGTCACAACTTCAGCAGGGAATAGTTGCACAGGGAACTTTTCTGGCACCTCTGCTGCTGCATCTGTTGCTGCTGGTGTGATTGCTTTAGCACTTGAAGCCAAGTAAGTCCATTAGAGCATTGCAGTAGGTGTGATTGCTATAATGTTTGAAGTCAATTGTATTAATTAGTGTGAACTTTAAGAGTTTCAGATAGTGGTTGATTAATCGTGGCTGGATTGATATGGCATCCCTCTGTTGCTTATCACATAACATTTACTGCCTTGTAAGAAACATGCATGAGCTGCTAGGAGAATACAACCAGCTGCATCCCAACAAATGTGGTGAAATTCTGATTTTCAAAAATAAGATAATAAATATTTCACTTATTTATTGACCATAAAAGTGAATGTATAGAGTAATTTCAGTGTTTGTGCACATATTTTTTTCTCTGGCAGTGAAACAAGTTTTTAGAGTTGATTATTGATAGACATTGATTTCGTATCCTGCCATGTTCCACTGTTTGGGCAGTTGGTAAAATGAAGGCACAGGAACAAGAAACATAATAGCAGGATATGCTTACACTTATGGACATAAATGAATCCAGCCACCATATACAACTGCCATCACACTTTGCTGGGGTAGCGCTAGCAATTTTTTTTCGCTTAGCCAAATCACCACTTTTTTGCCAATTTGTTATGAAAATGGTTATAATTTGACTAAAACAAGTCAAATCAAGCCTGTTTTCTTTAGCCAATTAAGGCCAGTTCTAGCATTTGGCTAAATTGGCGAGTGTTAGCGCTACCCCAGCTTTGTGTGATTGCTTGGAGCCAAGTTGACCCATATTTGCATGTTTTGTCACATTAATGTATATCTCATATTCAGAACCTGGGCTGCAAGTGAGTTCACTTTGACATTGTAGATAAGGATGCTTTTGTTGAAGTAAATGACAAGAAATTAAAATATGTTGTTGCAGTGAAATAACTTAATTTCTGAAATGAAAATTGCAAAATGTTGGTTTGGTTTCATTCTTGATATTCATTACAGACAATATTAAAAAAAAGAAAAAACGATTAATTAAGTTTACTTGACAGTTTTGAGTACTATCATGTGAACTTGGTTGGTAAAATGATAAGTGTTGGATTTGGAATAAAACACTTTCAGTCTTTTTCAGTCCCGGTTTAACATGGAGAGATGTGCAGCATGTTTTAGCCCGATCTTCCAACCCAGAGGCAGTGTGTAGTGGCGACTGGCAGACCAATGGAGCTGGATTCCATGGTACATACTACATATGTCAATAGTACAGTATTTGCCAATTTGTCATACAGGATCGATTTTGTTATGTTAAAAAAAAAAGTTCAGAATTTGTTTTAAAAAATAAGTCAGCGTGCAGTGTTTTGATAAAGTATTATACTTATTAATATTAAGTATTATGAGTACATAATGTTTTGTGTTGGCACATCATGTGTTCTCCTGTAATGTAGTGAGCCACATGTTTGGTTTTGGTTTGCTGGATGCCACAAAGATGATAAGCATAGCAAAGATCTGGGATTCTGCAGCAGTGGGACAACAGCAGATGTGTACCAGTAATATACAGCCAGTTGGAGAGTAAGTATAGTAACTAGTGACAGACCATGTGGTTCAGTGACTGGTTGGAGGGTAGGGGGCGTCTCGATAGTCCGAAGGTTCATTGGTCCGAAGGTTCATTGGTCCGAAAAGTGGTAACATTTTCATCGATTTTTTAATCAAGGGTTCATTGGTCCGAAGGTTCTATAGTGAACATTTGGACCAATGAACCTTCGGACTATTGAACCTTCGGACTGTCGCTACGGCCCCGGAGGGTATCTAGTCAGGTTAGACATANGTCCAAAGGTTAATTGGTCCGAAGGTTCATTGGTCCGAAAAGTGGTAACATTTTCATCGATTTTTTAATCAAGGGTTCATTGGTCCGAAGGTTCTATAGTGAACATTTGGACCAATGAACCTTCGGACTATTGAACCTTCGGACTGTCGCTACGGCCCCGGAGGGTATCTAGTCAGGTTAGACATAAACATGGTAGATGTGATAAGAAAGTGTGGTACAGCGTGCAAAATTTAGCTGAGTAATTTGTTATAGTGTAGCTGACTGTTGCTCAATAATTTGTTGACAGACACACCACAGGAGTGACAAGTGGGCCCAGTTAAAATAAAGTGAATAAGTAATTTCAATTTGAAATGCTCCAACTGACAAGTGTTCCTATAGATCAGGGCTGACAGTGTTCTTAATGATGGGTAGTGCCTACCCTCTACAAGGCCCACAGATTAATTATGTGCAATTTTCTCCAGCACAGAATTGTGATATGAATTAGCCAAAGAAATATGTCTGTGAATATCAAGTGAAAAATTAATATGTGACCCTGGTAAAAGGTAGGTATGTAGTGCCTCCCAAATTTTCACAAATGATGGACACTGCTGTCTGGGTTGGATGTTAAGTGTGTACCACAGTGTGTTTCCATGAGACCTTGGTAAAAAAAAAATTGAAAATGCCCAGTGGGATTTCTGCTGTGTATATGTAAAGTGATCATTTTAAATAGAAAATACTTTCTCTGCCAACATACCTATTTTTCATGAAATAAAATTGATAGATATTATGTGTGTAACAGTCCACTCAAACTTAGTAAGTAAAGGAAAAGAGTGCTGAAAATGATTGTAGTATAAAGAGTGATGGAGTGATGTCCAGTTAATAATAGAAAATGCATGTTGAAGGTGGCAAAAGGAAAGTTTTACATGCACTATTTTAAAAAATCTTTCTAGGGATTTTGTCAGTGGAGCCCCACTGACCCTCCAGCGGAATATAACAGGTTGTCATGGTAACCCAGAAGAGGTCAACAGCCTGGAGCATGTCCAGGTGAGGGTTGCCTTGACAACAGATGACTTCAGTGGTCTCAGGGTCACCCTGACCTCTCCCCAGGGGACAGTGTCACGATTGTTGGAAGCAAGACCCAATGACCACCGGGCAGGCACCTTGAACTGGGTGTTCACTACTGTCCAGTCCTGGGGGGAAGAACCAACAGGGAACTGGACACTGTCCATTGACAATACCAGTCCAGGTAAAGGTCATATTGATGTAAAATATAACTTTAAGGAGGTTTTGTTGCTAAGCATTAAGAATTCGAATCAGATGGAATGAGAATATGAAGAATGTGATGTTTCTCTTATTTAATGCTGTACAGTTTTTATAATTTTAAAATATGGCCAGAGATTCAGATCCAATAAAGACGATCTTCTTCATTCTGAAATTTCCACATTAAATGCCAAATGAATAGATATGGAATAACAAATGGATACATTTGAAAATGAAAAAGCTCACATTGCATCTGCTATGTGTACAAGCTCAGGGTATGCAGGACTTGAGGGAATATATTTTGTCCTGCAGGCAATGTCTAGACAATTGTATATTTTTCTGGAAATAAGCGCTGATTTAAAATTGAATGAACAGTAAAATGTTACCCAAAAGGTGATGTGGTTGATGGAAAAAAAAATCACAAAATACCCCTTATTTTATAGTAAGGACTTTACATAATGTCATTACCAGATTATTTCTGTTATGTGTGCCATGATTGTAATACATGTATATATAAGATTGTATTTTCAGGTAAACTGCTGTGGTATGAACTGATCCTGTGGGGTACAGCCAAGGACCCACAGCCAGGAGGAGAGAGAGCCTCAGCCAGTGTGTCTCCTTGCTTGAAAGTGCTGGGAAGTAAGCCCAAGGACAAAGGTATAGTGCAGCAGGTCTATTCAGAGTTACATGCTTTATGTATAAATTGATGCCATATATATTATAGATATTTCACATATTATTAAATACAACATTACATGAACTTATGCAGGGTACAAATATTAAATTGTGCTGCAACCTTTTTCAGGGAAACCAAGTAATAAAGATTTCCAGATAGACTACAAAGTGTGGATTTTCATAGGGGTTGTGATTGCTGGGGCCATTTTCATCATCATCTTTGTCGTTGTTTACCGCCACTTTAATAGGAGGGGTGCTCGTGCCAGAATGAGGAGTCAACTGGATCGTGATTGACCTTAATACCCCATCACTTCTCATTTAACAGTACAAGAGTGAAAATTCTCCCTCCCCAGGTGTGTGCGAGTGACCATGAAGTGTGTGCAT
>NW_019774354.1:0-11179 GCF_001039355.2 Lingula anatina
TATCCATTAACGCTGTTGATATTTTGAGGATATTCTTATCAGCATAAAAGTTCGGCGTCAATGAAAGCATGTCATTAGAACAAAACTATATTCAAGCAACCGTACTAAATAAATAAATAAATAAATAAATAAATAAATAAATGAATAAATAAATAAGAGACAATCGAATTCCTGTTTGGATGCAGCGGTAAGATTTATGAAAAAGTCCTTTCCTTTCGGCATAAGCTGGGGCCAAAGTTTTATGGAGACTAGGTATACGCAATAGTGATAAACCATCCGAGATCCTAGCACATTCTCGTTAGGCTTCAAATTGCTGCGCTATCTATCCGCAGAGTGGTGGAAACTACAGTAATTGTTAATTTAGTAGTTTAAAAAACTATAGGCCTAATGAAAAGCATTGAGCAATGATACTCTTTTTAATGAATTTAGTCAGATTGTAACATAAAATACGAATTGAAAATTTATAACAAATCTATTGATTTACTATTTAGTTATTTCATTTTGTGCGTTGATCCAGACGGACAGGAGTATCTCCCTGGCCTGATATGGCATTTTCTTATTCAGCTGAGCATGAGATGGCGCATTCGGTGGTCTGATATGTGGCTCAGTTTCTCACTACGTCACGTCCGGTTTGTTGTGAAGTCGGTCAGTCTGGCACTTCAATAATATATTTGGAGAAAACTGGCGTGCCTCGGCATATAGAAAGTCTACACTCTCAGGTCCTGTGGAAACACTGAGAAATTGTAGTTTCATTTTACAACTCTGCACGGTCCGATGCACGCTGCTAGTGTAAGTACTTTTTACGTGTACACTGTAATGCAGCAGGTGGACTTCATTTGGATGCTTCTATGTGTATTTTAATTTTAAAGACACGGGGAAAAGGTTAAAAAAGATTAAAGACTAAAATAAAGAGAAGCACGAAGGTATTCAGTGTTTTTGCATGTAGTATGTGGGTCTGCGTTTTTCCTTGTTGTGAAATTCTAAAAATATCCTATTGACCAAAACATTAAATGCTAACAAATTTAAAAATTCAAACTTCCAGGAAAACTTTATGACATGGGGCGGAATAGAAAAGATTCAGAAGGGCTACCAATAGAGAATTATAGGAAACAGATTGGTAGGTAAATGAAGTAGGCAACCAACTTCTGCACCTCTGGTTGTCACAAATAGATAAATCCTGGCTGGCATTCCATAAATTGCAATATTTTACTTTTAATAATCTGGCTGTTGATATACATGTATTCGACATGGCCTAAACAGGGATTCACGCTGAATGCACTCACTGAGATTAACAGGTATACACACTTCCTCTTGTTTGCAACATGTATACTCATATTTATATAACCGATCTGATGTTCTGTATTCTACTTAATGTCATCCGTTAATATGATTGCATTCAGAGAGAGTCCTTGCAGAGTTGGATCAATCTACTTATAACCATGGAGTTCTATTTGAATTCCTTGCTATAACTTATACTTTCTTTGTGCATGCACCCTTAGGGTATCACAGCATTTTACAAATAGATATATTTTAGACATGCATGCAACATATTATAATCTACTTTGTGTTATTTTTTGTGGAGTGTTACGGATTTGCATTCACTTTCCCATTTCAGGTAAACAAGATTACAAGAAGTCAAAGAAAGAATTGAAAGCAGTAAAAAAGGCAGCAGAGGCCAGAAAATCTGGATTGAATATAAAGGCAAGCCAGTCTATAGAAAAACAGATACATACTTGTGCAATGTACAGTAGGATCATGCATTACATAAGCCTAGTAGGCTACTAATAACTTACAAAGTGAATCTACAGACAAATTTTAATTTTATGCTGCACACATTTTTAAAAGTGGAAAAACTTTGATCATGATATGCATTTTATCTCTGCATTATTTTTTTTTCTCATAGAGCTACGTGTATCATAAATCTAATACAATTTGTACCAAATTGTACAAGTTTGTAGTCATAAAACTTGTTTTCAGTCACTAGTAAGTACTTATCCATTATGATGATTTCTGAATCGTACCTTTTTAGGATGTCATCTTGATGTTAGCAGTGTTTGTAGCCATGCTTGGGGCTGTGTATGCACTACTGTACTTCTCCTTGTCAGACCCCAACAGTAGCAGCTAACACTGGGAGACCATCAGAATAAACTTCTTAAGAGAAGGTAATGTAAAAGATGTTTTATTTTTTATCTTTTATTATTTGAATGATGGCATGAAGATTCACACAAGAGTAATATCTGTATAATTTGTGAAAGCTTTTTAAAATGTTTTGATTCAGTATAAACAAGTCGATATGAATATTTGATTCATACAAAAGATAATCCTGCAAATTATGTTGGTCATGTAATGATTTTTCTCTCTTTGTTTTGATTGCCTCAGTTTTAATTTATTTCAGATCCTTTTGTTGGATGCAGAAGGAGGTCCTCAAAATCTGTTCACAATCCCAGCCTGACTGTTAGAAATCATAGCTCGCCTCATTCTTTGTATTGATATATATTCATTTTAAAGTAAAATTTAGTAAAATAGTTCTGCTGAATTTATTGGAATTTAGCAAGTCATTAAAAAACAATTATAAGTGAGTGTGAGCCAAAATTTGTTCACTCTGGGCATTTACATGTACTTTGTACATGCAACATTTATCTTGATGACACTTGAGCAGTTGTGTTTATTGAACTTTTTTGTTAGATTTTTGCTTATTTTGAATAATGCTAGTTACAAAACAAAAGCAAGTTGCAATTTAGTACAAGGGGATTGTATTTTATTTTAAAATAAGATAAAATGAAAGCGGTTGTCATGCAGTGCCATCAGGTTAATTTATTAAAAATATCTTACCTAAGAAATATATTTCTCATTTATGCAAGATTCTATAGCAATATAACGCAAAAATGGTGTTTGACCCTTAAGCATACATTTGCAAGCTAATGGGTTAAAGGATGCCCCTTTTCACACCATCACCTATCTGTATCCAAATACTAAGGGAGATTGACAACTGGATATGCTGGCTATTACCTAAGAGTTACCCAAACGGAGCTCCATGTAGATAACAGTTGGAAGTGAACTTGTGAATGGGGAAAAACCCCGTAGCCTAATGACATTTTAGGACCAGTGTAAGTGTTTCGATACCGATATGCATCATGTACGATGTGAAAAGGGGCCTTTGTGATACAAACATTTTGTAAAGAAGAAAATGTTGTTATGAATATTTATAAGTATGTTAAATTCTTCAATTACCAAAGATTAGGTAGTTTTCTCATTTTACATATACATAGTACATTGTTGTGTAAGGTGCAGTTTCTGCGAGACTACTTTTTATTTAGTTTTCAAATTAATTGTGCAATATTCTCAAAGGTCAGATTACACTCAGATTGTCAACTGGTATCAGCCTGAATATGTTGTATCACCTCTAGTTGCAGAGGACACTGAAAACTCCTCACCTTCCTCTTATCAACTCATTGGAAATGGCAGCTAGAGGCATGTGGATAATGAAAACTGAGGGAGAGTTCAAATATCTTCTAAAACTATAGTTGACATTTATTGAATGAGAATACCAAATTGTACTGCCACTGTCAAATTATATTATGCCAGATAGCATGGAAAATGCCACAAGTATCTGTTTCAATTTTTATAGCATTCATTTTAATGTTACAAATATCATTGATTTTTGGGCTTCTGCAAGGACAGAGCCCGAGACAAACTAGTTTGTCAAAATGGCACAATATATTAGTCTAGCTTTATCCTGATTCTGACCAATCCACCCCAAGTCAGAGCCCAGTTGAAACATTCCTTTTTAATTATGATCAAGGTAGTCTTTTGTACCACATTTTAAGAACAGATAAAAATACCCTGAAACTTGGGAAGACGAGCAGGATTAATGGTTATGAAATGTGTTTACAAACAATAATTATATGCGTGTCTTTCACAAAGACATTTAGGCACACTATTTTCACATGTAGAGCAGCATGACTAAGTGATAACATATCAATAGATTTTTAGGTCAGCAATCTGCTCTTTATTGTTTATTGTCAGATGGGTTGGTGTAGGCTAAATGATGTTACTGTGTGATATATCAGTGATAAGACACAATGGTTTGTGACATGTATGAAAGAAAAACAACTGCTACAGTAAGTTGGGTTTCTGACCTGCCAAATGAAAGGAAAAGTGATTCACAGATTTTAAAAGATATTTCACTATGCATTTATAAATCACAGTCACTGTGGTGTTTGTTTGTAAGTTAAACACTGTCATACACAGCCAAGCCAAAATGCTACTGTACACTACTAAAATGGTGTTACATTTTGAAAGTGATGAAAATAGGGCTTGATGAAAGACCTGGTGGATTTCAGGGCTTCGATTTTATTGGTTTTGGCTTGGATCTGAATTTTTTTAATGTGTTCAAAATGTTTTTATATTAAATGTTGAAATGAAACTATGCAAGAACATTCCAACCTTTCCATGTAATTTAAGTCTGTACTCGGGATACATCACGTACTGTAACATTTTTCACCAATTGTCCATGAGCATCTCCAATGTTATGGTAGAATAACAACTATTACATGACATTTTTCCATTTTTAATTCCAAGGAAATAAATAAATATCAAAATACATTCAAGCCTTCTGTTTTCAGTGTTGAAAACTGACAGCTTTTTCTTTAAAATTAATTCAGCAGTTGCATCAAACTTACAACTCATCAACCAGTTTTGCTTTACTTAACAAATGTCCAAAAAACATTTTCTCTAATTTCTGCAATCTGTATATTTATTTTTCCCCTGGCACTGGGCCTTGTGTCTGTTGTCACAGCATTGACTGTGTGACAATTTCTTTGCAGAGTAAGAGTCTGATTAAAAGACGCAAAAAAAAAAAAAAAAAAAAAAAAAAGTCTGGCAAAAATTACAAGTCCATCAACATGGCAATTTGACACTTTGCAAGTGTTTGAATAGTTTCCCTCACTTTCTATTATCAGTGCTGGTACAGTGTAGGGGTCATTTCACAAAAAAAGTGTGCATTTGACACACATGAGTGAAGTAAACATTTGTGCAATATTTGCATAACTGTTTCATATCACTTATTATAACTGCTGATACCTTTTCGTATTGGAGGGTATTTAAGTATGAATTGGCAAAAATAATGGGATAAGCCAGAAGTATGCAAATGTCACACTCAATGTGTGCATCAATGACCTTGACTCAAATGCTCACATTTTTTTTTCTGAAATGGCCAATAAAAAATGGCAAGGTTAAGTACAATTTAGGAGACTTCATATACTTGAGAGGAAATCTGACAAGGAGCTTGATGAAGATTTCTTTCTTTCTTCATTGACCAACATGCGGTTAAGCTGGGAATGAAATGCTTTTCCCTTGTTCTTCTTTTTACTTGAGTTTTTATCCTTGCTTTGCCCTATCTGTGGAGAGAGCATGGTCACAGCCCTTGGTGAGAGAAAAGATCCAGAATGAGAAGAATCAAGAGACTTCTTTGACAGGTTTTTCTTAATACTGGATTCAGTATTTTGATTCATGCATGGTGAACCAGACCCACCATGACTTTTCCTTGATTTTTCCACAGATCCCAAAGAGGTGAGAACCGATCTACTTGAGTTGCTCGTGTCATTTGTCGAAACCTCCTGAAAATCGTCTTCTGTCAGTGACTTGGTGAAAGAATCATCTGAAGTATTCATTTGTTTTTCTGAGAACAATTTTAGCACAGGTCCTTTTGGTTGTAGATTGTCCAATAAACCAGCTTCTCTTGAATGGTTTGCAGCCTTTTGTTTCTTCTTTTTCTTAGAGGCAACATCTAATAATTTAGGAGTGCTGAAAAATACATTTTCAAATAAATGAGATTATGCAGAGATTAACAATCATTAACCATAAAAGTTCCTTCCTCTAAACAGCAATGGAACACAGAATGCTAAAAATGAAAGAAGACTTTCCATATGAATTCACAGCCTTTAATGACATATTACGATAACTATTTTTAAAAATTCAATTTTATTTTCATAATGACATACACCAAGGATTAAAGCAAGGATGAAAAATACAAATCCCAGTTTATACCTAGTGACAAAATCCTCCGTCATATTGAGTTTTGCTTCAATCTCTTTCTTTCTCTTCATCTTCATTTTCAGCTTCTTTTTAGCCGACTTTGACAATTTCTGTTCTACATTGTCTTCGACAGATACATTGTTAATTGACAGCTTTGACCGCTGAGGACATGATATTTTGGTTTTTCTACCACAAACTAAACAAGAAATTACCTGGAATGACACATGAAAAAGAAAAAAATTTAGCAATATGATACATAAAAAATGCCATTCATGACAAATTAACAAATTCCTGTGTATCTAAATAACCTACCAATTCTAGTAAAAGGCCAGTTAAGACTTGATCATTTTTTCTTCCTTCTGCTTATTAAAAATTAATTATTCACCTCCTCAGATTACATCTTACCATCATGCTTTTTCTTTCTTGATAACACTTTAATAAATGCTTTTGGTATGTCCCCAAAGTATTAGTTTGTGCTCTCTGCGACAGTTTATGAATCTTCTTTGTAATTTTCACTTTGGGTGCAATACGGTAGTGGCTATTTTCAGGCAGGAATACTGTCCTGCAGTATTTACACTGGGTAGGAGAAGGCGATGCACTGATATATTGTGAATAATCCTGAAGCTGCATGCTATGCCATCTGTAACGATAATGTGCCTGTATATCTTGCCGGAACAAAACTAAAAATTAAAGTTCACTATAAATGATAAAATGAATAAATAGATAAATGAAAAGCCGATTTATTTATCTGGAAGGCAAAAATTCAGGCCAGAAACTGAAAAACGATGTAAACATTATCAAATACACTATATACATAGGGATTCAGATTAATGTAACCCTTATCCTCTCACAATGGAAGTGGAAATAAGAGGAAACAGATTAATTTTAAACTGATGTCTAAATGCGATGTCATTTTCATAATTTACATGGCTATGCTCAATGTTCATCATACCACCATTGGTAATATTTTTTCTGTCTTTTTAGGGGGCATGCTTACGAATAAAACCTGGATAACGGTGGGTTTATCTGTGCATAATGAGTTGCCAGTATATCAGCCTTCAATAAATGTTGTTTTACGTGCTCTCTGTCGCCTATGTTTGCCATATTCCAGTTCTGTAGTGTTCAATCAGCTACGATGTGCGTAGACCTGCACGCGGGCATGTGTACCGGAAGTTTTTTACTTGGTTTGATATAAAACAAAGAATGGAGTAAACAAAACCAGATATTCAAAGTTGATTTTATTATTGAAAACACGAAAAATGCTTATTTCATCATAAAATTCCACTAAAAATATTTTTCAAAATAAAATTATTATAAATTCAATCATGCTTGCGAAAGAATAAGAATATTCGTTCCGGTGATCGGCTGAGTTCGAATCGAGATTGTACATTTCATTCTAACTTACACAACAACGTACAGAAAACAAGGTAAAAACACAGGTGGTTACGGATGCAAACAGGCCTTCAGAAATGCCGACATTCTCTCTCGAGGAAGTAAAAAAACACAACCACGTTAAAGATCTTTGGGTGATCAACCAGAATAAAGTGTACGATGTCACAACATTCGTCGAGAAACACCCAGGAGGCAAGGAGGTGTTGGCGGAATTCGCCGGGTCGAACGTGACAGAGATCATGAGAGAACCATCGTCCCATAACTTTGGACACAAACACACCAAATATGCATACAGTCTACTACAAAGCCACTACATTGGTGATCTAGAGAAGGTAGGTGCATTTTCACTGGTTTGTATCATATTTAAATGAGTACTAGTAGTCAAAGAAGGCGCTGAGGCACAGGTGTACTGGGTACAGTATTAATAGTATATGCCCCACCCACTTATATTAAATCGCATGTTGTGATCATTTGAGTCAAGATATCGGTCCTCAACTCGACAAAATAGCTGTATTGGGAGTGAAAATCATAAAGTGTATGTAGCGCTTGTTTCAATGAAAAGATGTGAAATGGATATGATTGCTTACCTTCATTTCCACAAGTTCAAATCTGCTGGGGTTCCTCTGTACTGTATTACCACAGAAATGAAATCAGGGATTTGTTGGTACGTGATAGGGTATTTATTAAATCTGCATTTTTGAATACTTGCATTTCTAAATTTTCATTTTGGTGTCAAAATTGCTGCTACACATTAAAGCTAGTGCCCAGAACAAACATAAAATGTACAGTGTATTATGTATCTATATAAAGTTGAAGCTTTTGCATACTAGTACATGTACTATGTATTATGTATATATATAGGGGCAGTCAATCACTGTCAGTGGAAACAGAACCATTTCCTATGAAATATTTATTTAATTTCTATATGAACCTACTCAATGAAGGGATGAATAAATCAATGATTTAATAGATAGATGCCGGCAAATGAACAGATGAATTCCAGTGCACAGATAAATTAAATAATTATTTATTAATTATTCTTATTTGGAAACAGATTGAAAAGACTAAAACTTGGATCATCAGTTATCAGTTGGGGAAAAGGTTAATGGGATGTGACAGTATAAATAAATAAAATTGATTTAGTAGGAGAATATGTGCTGTCTATGAAATTTTTACTATGGAAAGCTTTTTTACAAGATTTAAACTGGTGATGATGGGAGAAGTGGGGAACACATCATTGGGCTGTCACTGCAAAACAAGATATTAGAATAGTAGTAATTTAATGCACACAAGTATCTGGGTTAAAGAATGAATAAATTTATATATTTTTTTATTTAAATAATGTGGAGAGCCCTAAATGTGCTGACAAAAAAAAAAAAAAAAAAAAAAAAATTGGAGAGATCAGTTACTAAGTAACAGACATACCAGTGCTGAGGCTGCTGAACAGGGTGTGCTCTCTTTTAATGGTTGCCCATGCTTCAATAGTTACTGCACCCTGCAATCATTATAGCTTCATCATTACCGTCTGACATAGACTGTGACAAGCCTTACACCATTGTGTGCTGTTGGCCTCTTTGCCACTCTGCTGCACCTTTTTTTCTTTTGTACAGTAATTTTTTCAAAGAGAGTGCTCTCTGAAGAAAAAACGGTCAGGTGCTGTTTTTTAAAAGTTGTACTGTGAGAAATAAGAACTTGTTTTTTGGGCTTTTTGCCAGTGATTATGTTACTAGTATCCCACCTAGCCAGTAAACTCTGAATGTGAGTATAAATGTGAGTAATTGTTATTGTGAGTTTGTTTTTTTGTGTGCTGAAACAAACTTAAATACCCAAATATCAGTCCTTATTATTTACCCTCCCAGTTTGGTTGTAATGTTACACTTAGTTCAGTATTAATCAGAAAATGAATGTGGCTACATTGTACATTAATTGCAGCAAGAAATCATATCTTGAGCTTTTTTTTATCCATTTTACATTATTAGTAGATTATAATGGATTTACACTGCTTCATTGTACAAGAAAGCACAACTTCTACCAGCACTTTTTAAAACTGGTTTTGTGCAATATGAAATGATATCTAAGAATAAAGTGAAATATAACACAGTTGTTGGAAAGGAAAGCAGGTAATAAACCAGGTTTTACGACTAGTTAGTTGAGGACTGACTAGTTTATGAAACAGATCTATCTTTTGACCGGTGAAGCATTACTGAAAGTCACAAATCGTATGTGCTTGAACCATACAGAATATAGCACCCCAGGTGACAGAGAGGATGTAAAGCAAGATTTAATGAAAGCTGATACAGTACACTGGCAACCCATTGTGTACAGATAAATCCACTGTTATACAGATTTTATTTGTAAGCATGTCCTCTGAATGGATAGAGAAAATATTACTAATCGTGAAATGAAGTGGAGTGTTATCATTTGGATTTTTTTTCTTTTCACTTTTAAAACAAATTTTGATTAATTGCAGACCATGGAGTACAATACTGTCTCACGTGAGGGATGGGAGAATAGATAAGAAACTATGTTTGCTAAGATCAGATGATAATCAATCCCTTCCTATAACACGATGCCTGGTTATGATGTACATATTAAAGGTGCCTAGTAAATAGTCTGTAGAGATGCCTAGCCCTGGGTGTGTAATAACCATCCAGGGCATTTGATGGGTGGATAGTATACAAAATTAAGGCAGTAGATGTTTTTATATAGTACTCAGTCAAAAAATACAGTCAGTATGATTATCTAGTAGGTTTTTGATTAGATTACTAGTAGATCGTAATTCTAGATATTGCCTTTGTCAGGCCAAATCAAATATGGTTGTAATTGATTACATATGACATTATCAGGGCCATTGATATTTGTGACTTGCCTTCAACAGGGTTAAAAAAAGATGTCAGGCCTGCCTGTGGGAGAAGTTTTATTTTATAACTACAGACAAGTACGCTACCCTTTACTCTAAATTGGAACTTGTCAGCAAGTGCCAATACTCAAGAAAATACCTGTTGGAGCATGATTTATTTATCAGCAGCTTATAATTTATTGCATTGAAAATGTAAAGTATTTATTAATCTTGTAATGGTAATCCCATGCTATCTGCATTACCATGTGTGCACAGTATCATGAGAAAGTTACTGGCAAAATAAAGGGATAAAGAAAGAGGAAGACGAAGGTTAATATTCAAAGAGCCTCAGCTAGTGGATTTGAGTACTAGTAAACACCAAAGGGTCGATCTTGATGGCCATGGCCACAGAGATTCATTGCAGCCAATGCTCTAAAAGAACAGGCATCAAGTGAGAGAGAGAGAGAGGAAGTATAGCAATGAATAATTTCTCTTGGTTGTATTCTTTTAAGTTCTGTTAAATTACAGTGTGCGGTATAAAATGAGAGATTCACTGTGTTTTGGATATCACTCGATCACTTCACTGAGAAATTCCTGGTGCATAGAGGTACATCCTTATAGTTGAACAGTTAACCCCAACTAACACAGACTCTCACATGTTTTCTGGTTTCTTATGCCATCTCAGATGATTCCCATCGGATCAATCAGCCAAGTGAACTAGTACTAGTAACACACTAACAACTTATTGATTAAAAAAAAAGAAGTACCTGTTACCAGCCTTCATTATGAAACCATACTTTGACCTTTATAGTAAAAGAAAACTGTTTAACGAGCTTGCAAGCCAAAGGTACAGGACTGAGATTAAGTGTGGAATTTAAGCAGAGCAACCACCCAGGTATGACTTGATATTAT
>NW_019774356.1:0-11081 GCF_001039355.2 Lingula anatina
TCAACATAGAGATTTAATGGCTTCTTATCCCCCTATTTTCCTTGAGATCCTCCCCTTACTTCTAGTATTTCTCTCATCCGTTATGCCAACTAATATCAGCTATACGTGACGGTCCATTTCGCTATCACATTATCTTTACACAAACGTTGGTTTACTTTCTACAGTGCTTCAAACCTTTCAAGATTTATTTTCCCCTGTAGTTTTATCTATCACTGTTTAAGTGGCGAGCAATCATTTATCATGAACGCCTATTATTTCACGATTATTTACGTTCTCATCTGTACCGCGGTAGAAAGATACATACATACGCATTAAACAAAGCGTGCTAGAAGATTAGGCATTTGAAGGATAATAAATGTTTGCACGTTTTTCTGGGTTTTGACTTTATCCGCAGTCTGTGTCTTTGTTATTAGCTTACATAGTCCTTGCCATTTAGAAAATTGGTTTTTAATTAATGTGGGATAATACGAAAAGGTGACACTATCCGTTTTTTGACGAAACAGCACGTGCTTCTTGACTTGGTAAATATGAAGACGAACACCCCACGAACACTCCCCCAATTAAAGTTACAGACAGGGTTTATGACTGGGTTCCCATACCTAGAACGATCTAACAGGATCGATCCATCTCCGAAGGTTTTTTCGCTAAATTGCTTTCAGATGAAGGGGCTTAGATGTCTGGCAAGCTTACTGAAGCTGCTAAACGATAGTTAATTATCCCCTAGCAGCTTCAGTTGGCATGGCAGACATCTAAGCCGCTTATATTGATTCCCTCGGAGATAGATCGATCCACAGTTAGTACGACAGGGTCTGGGAATGGTCTCTATGACCATCAAAACACCGAAAGTCAGGTTTTTCATGCATCTAATTATTCAATAATGCGTCCACCATTTTGCCGAATAAAAGCAATAAAAAAACTCAAAAAATATGTAAGATCGGCGTTTACAGTTCCCGCTGATAAGCATGAGGAGTTTGAGGAGGTAATTAATTACAATGTTTCATGGAAAAAATGCATTTTTAAAGAAAAATCGCTGGCAGGGTTTTGGATTACTCAGTGGTTTGGGTTTTTAATTACTCATTAAATTGGCGTGGAAAGGTGTTCGTGGGTGCTCTGGCAAAGGAGCGATTTGAAAAACCGATTTTGAAATTTTTATCTCATAATCGCAATTATGAGATTGATAAGATGAGATGATTACGCCATCAGTAAAAGTACACGTGTAAATTCAAAGGAATTTAGTCATTAAACACTGGAGATTTATCTGTTATCCAAAACATGCACGTAAAGAAAGTAATTTAGGTGTTTTTGTCTAACCGACCAGTCCGTAATGTCAGTTGACATTCTGGACCAGGACCGGGGTATCAACAGCAGTGAACGTGTAACCAGGCCTAGTCTCCCGGACCAGGACCGGGATATCAAAACACCAGACAACGTGTAACCAGGCCTAGACTCACGGCCCAGGACCGTGATACCAAAACACCAGTGAACGTGTAACGGGTCCTAGACTCCCGGACCAAGACCGGGATATCAAAACACCAGTGATCGTGTAACCAGGCCTAGACTCCCGGACCAGGACCGGGATATCAACACACCATTGAACGTGTAACCACGCCTAGACTCCCGGACCAGGACCGGGATATCAAAACACCAGACAACGTGTAACCAGGCCAAGACTCCCGGACCAGGACCGGGATATCAACACCGGCGAACGTTTAACCAGTCTTCAGCCCCTATCCCGAGTTTTCAGATGTTAATGTCAACTCACCTCTAAATAATCAGTCCACATCTGTCCACAGTCGATACTGCAAACTCGGGGTATGGCTCCCGGGCCAGGATCGGGATATTAGCATCTCTTTCGACTTACACGGTGACTCACTCACAGGGATCAGTACATTACTCGACTACTTGAAAAGTTTAACAAATGTTTTTAACCCTTAAACGAATGGAAAACCAGTTGGGAAGCTGAACGCTGGCCTATTCCCACGATAACTTGTTCACTGCTGACACGGAGGATGTTTTTGTTAACGCGGTAATATTGCGCACTTATTTTAATTTGGATTGGACCTCCTCCTCCTCGCTTACTAAATGTTGGAATTTAACACAAACATATTGTTCGCCGCCCAGAACCACGTCGACTGACTTCAGCATGGATTTTTACCACTAAATATAAATTAATGAGAGTTACGTGGTGCATTATACAACATTTATCATGAATCTAACTGCCCTAACCGTGTCACCACCAGTGTAGCATTCAGCTTTCAATCCGGTGTGACGGAAATGGAAGTCCTGCGAGTAGAAGTCCGGGTGTCCCATACGATGAGTATAGGCTGGGGTTTAGTCACAGTGTTGGGGCTAGTATATGGGACAAAAATCACCTGTACAAAGTCTAAAAGGGGAACGGGCTAATGGTTCCTAGTTGACAACCATTCCTGTTACACCAGCTCCTTGCTCCGTCCCTGCAATGTATATTGTGTGTTTAGTGTTTGTATACATTCTCGGGTCAAGGGACTAAGGACAGGTCATTTTCCTCTAATGGGAGATGAGTGACTGCATGGGCGTCCTAGCACGCGCTAACTCTCCACTTAATTATGTCCACGTGCACAACTATGATACATAAACTGTCAAGGTGTCAGATTCCTTGGTGTCACAGGACAGAGGCTAGAACACGGAAACGGGGATAAAAGCCTTACGAAGACAAGGAGTACTGGGGTTATCGTATTGTCCCCATGCCATTGAAATACAATGAATCGACCTCATTATTGAGCAAATAAAAAATGGTTCTACGGTTACAAACATCCCAGTCGCTTAAATAGGTTCTCAGCGTGTGTAAGGGCGCATTCCCAATGACACTATCGTTCTATGTAGATCGATCCAACTTTGTGTTCATTCAGTCCCACTCAAAACGAAGTGCACATGAGCGTCAATCCCCCCCCCCCCCCAGCAGCTCAAAGAGGTGTTTCAGTCATTTTATGTGATTGTATTCAGGGAGAGTCCCCACAGAAATGGAACGATCGGCGTAGAACGATAGTTACATTGGGAACGTGCCATCTTTCAGCAGCACTGGTCAACGCACCACGGGACCACTGGCTGCTCTCTCCACGGCGGGTTAATCTAACCACATTGTGGGACGCCAGCATTGTGTTAAACACGTGTGTAGACTGTCAACAAAAATAACGAGATTTGACTGGTTACACAGGGTTTCATTATGTCCGGGATTGATCTGGTGTTATCCTTTCCCAGCTCGCAGTGTCTCGAGGTCGGCAAGCGGTGATATCTGGGTGCTCCATGTATGGCTTTGGCGGTATATGTTAATTTTAGGTATATTGTTGTCGTCATGTTTATAGCATATGCATTTGGTAATTAATTGTCATTGTGGTACAGGTAGTAAATAAATAAATAAATACATAGATACATAAATAAATAAATGGAAGACAAACATAAATAAAAAATATATATAGACAAATATTTTGGAAATATTTACAAAGAGAGAGGTGCCAGTCTTTTCTTTGGACAAACAAGTTGTATTTTACAAAATATCCTGAATGACGTAAGAAAATATGTAAAGGCAACAGCAAAAAGGAGAGAGAGAGAATTGACAGAAGTGTAAGCCCATCACAAAGTATGTGCGTCCACTCAGGCCACCGTAGAAAACGTGTAACCGGGCCCTGTAACCTTGTAGGACATAAACACGTCTTTCTCTATCATATACACACACTGGACAAAAGAAGTGTCACCCCTACTGAGCCAATACTATGGGGGAGATAAATGACTGTGGAATGATATGCTCCTGATATCATTTCATTAACATCAAATTTCACAAAAAATCACAAAATGAGAACAAAATATACATTCTACCAAAATATGCAGTTTCAAGTCCAAAATTAGTACTTAGTGGCATAGCCACGTGACCTAATAATAGGTGCCAGTCTACGAAGCAAGGATTCATTTAATTGTCAGATGCGTTCGGGCTTATGCTGGCCCAAGCATGAAACACTGAATATAACAGAGTTTCTCTGCTGGTTAGACGGGCATTTGTAAAAAGTTTTGACATATCATTCCACAAATTTTCTATTATGTTTGCATCCGGACTCTGGGCAGGCCACATCACCCTGCGAATGTCCTGTTGGTAAAACCAATCATCAACTGCTCTGGGCCTGTGACAAGGAGCATTGTCATCTTGGTGCACAAATGGATAATTCCTGTCACTAAACATGTTAGTAATAGATGGTAGCAAGCCTGACTACAAAACATCGATATATTTCTAGTTATTCATGTTTCCATTAACCACTATCAATTCGCCCAAGCCATGGATGCTGATGCAGCCCCACACCATGATGAATATGATGTTACGGGTTCGAAAATTCAGTGCATGTGGTTCAAATGCTTTACCAGCAGTTTGCCAGCATAGTGCCCGTCTGTCATCAGAGGTCAGACCAAAGCGACACTCATCAGAAAAAATATATAGGACCAATTGTCATGAACTGTCCAGTTCCAGATCCAGTTGACCCTAGTTTACTCTACGTTGCCTGTTTTGTAACGATATAAGAGGTTTCAGTCTTGCTACCCTGCTGTACACTCTCTGAGCATGTAACCGACGCCTAGCAATTTTCACAGACACATTCTTATGTGTGAAATTGTTCCACTGTGTTGTCAACTGACAAGCAGTGTCGAACTTTGACAACCTGGACATCAAAATCAGTCGTCGGTCTTCACGGCCAGTAGTTTTTCTTGGACGACCCATCAGAGGCAATTTATCTCTTGATCCAGTGTTTCTATACCGAGACCAGACCCTCTGCACGGTTCTGATTGAACAATTCAATTCTATCGATATTCTGACATTGCTTATATTCCGCCTCTTCAGGTTAATAACTTGCACCTATAACCGTTAGATTATTGCCTGTATCTTACCATATTGGAGGAAGACAGGAATAACATTTGCTGTACATGTACAAGACCAACAATACAATTCCATGGTATAGCGGTTTTATACTCATTAGTCACATTATAAGTAGACCAGGCATTATAAGTACCCAAGATCTGCCTACTTTTATTACTCTGAGTTAGGGGGTGACACTTCTTTTGTCCAGTGTGTGTAGTCTACAGCACAAAGTTACAAGAAAGCTGCCAGCTCCACTGCCTGAGTGTCGTGGTTTGCCGTCAATCAATTCATCGACCTTGTGGTTGTTCCGTGTTACGTTAGCAAGCGGCACAGTCCCGTCACGCACCCGCAGAGCGTTTTATTGGCGGCGTATGTTAAGTTCACTGTAGAGGTCTCCTGAGCGTTGGTCGCACGCGGATCTTGTTACTCCACACACTCACAAATGTGGGAATTGTGCGCCGCGGCCTCCATAATGATTGTTAAGAGTTCTTTATTGCCAAAAACCCTGCAACCGTCGCTGGCACTGATATATCACCGCGGGGTAGCTGGATCCAACAGCGGTCTTGTGTAGAGAGAGAGGTACGGGTATGGTCTGAAGACCTGGCTGTGACTTTTTGGCTAGCTTGCAGCGCGCGTGCTTCGCAGCGTCGCCTACACGTGCATGTATAGATCGGTATAACCTAAGCCCGTATGGCCGCGTGTGCGCGTGTGATTGAGAGCGCGCCTACCGCCGGCAAGTACATCACTTTTCCAAACACGGAGCATCAGGATTGCTTTTAATTTCATCAGGATTACTTTTAATTTCATCTTGATATTCTGAATGACATGTTTCAAACCTTTAGGGTGCGTTAAGGGGGCTCCAGGTCTTTTCACCACCTTCTCCGAACCCACTCTCGGACGCAGAGCGCGCGACTTCTGGGTTAGAATTAACAACGATCACAAAACATCGCTCTGTTGGCACAACTCGATTTCTTAAATATCAGAAAGCAACACGGGCATAAAAGATCCTAAGAATCCTCAGATACATGTAAGTGGCGCTCGAATTCGATCTACTGCAAATATACAGCAATGGCCAGTGTAATGAGAAGATATCATATATCACGTTTTTTTTTTTCTATTACTTGGTGTATGTTTATTACATATATCGACCACATTCCAGGTTTACAATGTTCATACAATGGAAACCTCGATTCAAGCGGCACTCGCGCTAAAAGATCCATTGCATCGGTTGAGACAGTCACCGCTAACACATTCATAAGAATTGGCCGTATTACGACTCAATATAAATGCTCTGATTTTACAAATCTATGCCATCAGAAAACAGTATTGTTAAAACTCACGGTTTCCCCACATTAAAGATAGAATCATCGCCGTAGTTCACCATCGCACCGAGAGGCTTTATTGCAGGACTACTGCATCGTTTTACAGTGACAGATATGCTAATAAACAGTTCTATATACATTGACCTGGTTGGTCCGTCATGACCCAATGACTCTGCATGTCTTATCAAAAAGCATTTCTACAAAGGTGCTTATTATAAAAGCAAAGTTAGATGAGAAAAAATATTCTTTTCCGTCCTCGTTTGGTGGGGGCAGATTTGGATCTATTTTGTTTTAAAACACGTGCCCTCCCTCCCTCCCTTACTGTCATGTTTGGCTCTAATTTACTTCTTTGTCGTTACTTTAAAAGAAGGTACTTAATCACATGGTAAGCTTCTTGGTAATTATTTAAGTATAAAAATCTGTTAGTGACGCGGTCCATAACACATCCAATAATGAAATGAAACCTTTTTTTCTATTTTTATTTACAACAATAAAGAAAATGTACAAATAAAGAAAACAGTTCCATGAGGCAGCAAGCGCAGATGACTAACTTTTGGGTGCGTCTGGTTCTCCATCACTACCTTCATCAACTGAGTCATCTTTGTCCAAGCCATTGTCCCATTCATCACTGTCCCAGCCATCTATGTCCAAGTCAACTTTGTCCAAGCCATTGTCCCATTCATCTTTGTCTAAGTCATCTCTGTCCAAGTCATCTTTGTCCCAGCCATCTTCGTCCAAGTCATCTTCGTCCAAGTCACTTTCGTCCAAGTCAATTTTGACTGAGTCATCTTTGTCCCTGTCACTTCTGCCCCAGTCTTCCAATGCCTGATCCACCATCTCCTGGTCAACGTCTTCTGACTCTTCAGAAACTTCAAACAAGTCCAAACCCTGCAGGATGTCCGGGTCCAAGGTCCCCAAGGGGTTGGCCAGCTGCTCCTCAATATCCTTCCCTCCCAGTGGCCCCATGAGCACTCCACTGGCCTCCAACGCTGTCACAGATTTGTAGCCCATCTGAAGTGGAGATACAAATGTTTCAGACCACATTTTTAGCCAATCTAAAGTGGAAACAAAAATTTTAGAGCCAACCTGAAGTGGAGATACAAATATCTTATATCACATATATAGCCAATCTGAAGAAGGATACAATTATCTTATATCACATTTATAACCAATTGGAAGTGGAAATACAATTGTCTTGTATCACATTTATAGCCAATCGGAAGTGGAGATACAACTGTGTATAGCCAATCAAATTCATAAAGTTACAGATCTTTACCAGAATTACTTAGGACATGTATGCACCCTTTTCTTATGGCCCTGATGGGACAAAGAGATTAAGGCTTCATTCACAAGCAATGTCTATTTTCTAAATTCTATTTTNTCAAACTATTTTCTATTCGCGGTATGTCTTATGATCACGGTCTGTGCCCTGAATATCCCGCGACGTAATTACTGGCAGCGCGAGCCAGTTACTATAAGTTACTATTAGTAACTGGCTCGCGCTGCCAGTAATTACGCGGCGGGATATTCAGGGCACAGACCGTGATCATAAGATAGCGCGAATAGAAAATAGATTTTTAGAAAATAGACATTCCATGTGAACGAAGCCTAAGGAAGAAAGTAAATGGCTATCTACCTTAAATTTTGCAGCTAATTCTAAATCTTCTAATCTTACTCTGACTTTACTTCCGATTCTGTAGTGCCTGAAAAATACACAATAAATCTATCAGTTTGTTATTACTATGTTAAAATAAACATTGCATCGATTCACACTATTGTGGTAATTAAGGTCTTCCACATTTTAGCTTACTAATAGGAACATGCCTCTTATCAAAGAGGCTCATTACCATGTACCAAGCATATAGAAAAAAGGGCTCACTATGTGATAATAAACTGGGTATAAAGAATCAAATCTTTCATCAATTAAATCTCATCTAATCAAAATAAACTAAGAAAACTGTCATGGAGAAATACCCCCCCCCCCCCCGCCCCTCCACTGCAGACTGAACTATACATGTAAGGGGTCATTCATAATGAGAAGATCCGAGTGCTAACTGGTCCAAGGCCTAAATATGGCAGACCTTCATGAAAGGAAGACTGCTTAATCCTGTAATGGTCTCTCCACCACTTACTTGCCTCCACACGCGTCGTCCCTGCAGGGGCACAGTAATTAAATCTCCGCTCCATTTGACCAGATGTGTGGAGAGGCGTGTCAGAGGTGGAGAGACCATTACAGGATTAAGCAGTCTTCCTTTTTCATGTAGGTCCACCATATTAAGGCCGTGGATCAGTTACCACTCACATCTCAATCTGAATGGTCCCTAAGGCACATGAATATTAATTGTATATATATATAGGCTGTGTTCACAATAAAAGTTATAGTATCAGCAGGATTGACCTATCTCAGTCAAGATTCTTGCTAAGGTGCAGTCAATGTAATCAGGTTCACTGTCTGGCACGCACCCCCCCCCCCCCCCCCCACTCCTTCTCAGCACAGTAACATGAACTACATCATGGACCACTCAGTTTTCCCGACTTTACCCAAGTACTTCAAGTTACAAGGGGGCCTGCTAGACAATTAAGCTGATTGCACTGACAATGCCTTAGTGAAAATCTGACCCCGCCTGTACGATAACTTCTATTCTGAACACAGCCATAAACTGCATACCAGTAGCTTCCTTCGATCCTTGGTTTTTCGCATATGCAATAAAATTTGTGTCCTATATCTATGTAGATATCATTCCCTTGGATTTGCTTTATCGTGCCCACTACCTCCTTGCCCATTGGATCTCCGAGCTGCATCCATTTGGAGCGGCGCAGAAGGGAGTAGAACGTGTTCTCGTTGTCAGCAAATATATTTTCCGTAGGTTTTGTATCAGTTATTTCTTGATCTTTGGAATCAGGCGAGCTGTCTATTTCTGTAGATGCTGTGGGTTGTGGTGTACTCGTCTCAGATGCATAAGCGCGAGAAATACTGCAAAAGTTGGGATAAATCCGTCTGAAAAATCTGACATGTTTCAGCATCATGGTCGCAGCCATTTTTCGTTAACTCTCCTTGGGGAAGCCTCGCTTTCGATACGAGCTTAAATATTACATAGTTCTAAATCGAGATTCATGATTACGTTTTGTTGTCAAGTTGGTAGCTTCAGCCAATTAAAATGCGGCTTACTAACGGAAAGGAAGTCAGTCTTGGAAGGAGTCACACGTGCAAACCAGTTTTGTTTACAGTTCAAGACCATTCAGAGTCAAGTATATTTTCATTATGGCAGGGAAAGTCTCAGGACTTCTGGAGTTTTTCATGGTGGTGGGGCGATTGAAGGTAATCACGATCAACATTTTCGTTAATAACGTGTGAACATACACCGTTTTGGTGTTTGACCACTTAGCTAGCCTTTACATTTACTTAGTAAGTTGACTGGCAGTACAAGTTTACACCACGCATCTAACGTTTTACTAAAACCACAGCAATATCATATGGCAAAGTGGTGTCGGAGGAGTGCATTGGTAAAACCAGGTTTCTCCCAAAAGGGGGTAGGTGAATAAGCAGACCCAGGCTTGGGGGGGGGGGGGTAAGTGAATGGACAGACCAAGGAAAGTTGCGTAGTGTTCATTATCATAAATGTCTATACCAAGAAGTAAGCCATATTGTTAAATAAGCACATTTAAATCAGTTTTGATGCGCTTTCCTGTTCCTTTTGAATTATTTCATATTAAAATTAAAAGCACAGTCTATCCATATATACCGTATAGCATTTGAAAGCTACATTGTACATTAATGGTTACATCGTGACACCTTGTTACAGCGTACAGTGCGAGCTGGGTGGGTTCAGAGACATGTGGCGCAGCCGGAGAGTGTGTCTGACCACATGTACAGAATGGCAGTCATGACACTGGCACTGGGAGACAATGACAGCATTAACAGAGACAGGTATATGGCTTTATTATTACAGGGTGTAGAGAAACACTGTCTTCCTCTAATATAGGGTGCTTAATTCTTTCTTCCTTGTAATACAGGGTGTATAAAAACTGTTTTCTTTCTAATACAGGGTGTATGAAAGCTAAGTCATCCTGCTAATACAGGGTGTACAAAAACTTATTCTTCTTCTATAACAGTTTGTACTGTACAGGTATTCTCTGGCTTCTAATACAGGGCATTTAAGAACCTCTTCCTTCTTCTAATACAGTATGTATACTGACTCTTCTTTTTTCCAACCAATACAGAGAACATTCAACTTCCAACTTCTAATAAGTTGTATGAAAATTCTTCCTTCTAATACAAGGTGTATAATGACTTGGCCTTCTTCTAATACAGTTTGTGTACTGACTCGGCCTTCTTCTGATACAGGGCATATACAAATATAACAGAGATTATTTTACAAACCTCAATAGTTTTTGAAAGAAGAAATTAAATATTCATAATTGGATAAATAAATTTGCATATCTACTGAAGAAATTTTTTAGCTTGGGATAATTAACTGATCCCGTCTGAAGATTATACGCTACAATGAAGACAGGATGCTGAACATTTCATTGATTCAAATTGTAATCTTTTAAATCTGAAATCATGCATATTAGATATTGTTAACTTGGGAATAATAAAGTGATCCAATCTAAAGATAATATGTTCAAATAGAAGCATAAAATTATACTGAACTGACCAATGAGAGTGAGGGGAACCACCCATCACCTCAGAAGTGGCACTGGACTTCTAGATCAGTTGAGCTCAAGCCATGATACTATACAGGCCCGTAGCCAGCAATTTCAAAAGGGGGGTTCGTTTTCTGAAAAAGTGGACCTTTTTCCATAAAAACATCATGTACCTAGATCAAATTTTACCCAGAGTGGACCTTTTTCCAGCATAAGGGGCGGTTCTTTCGAACCCC
>NW_019774357.1:0-11081 GCF_001039355.2 Lingula anatina
TGCGGCTTTTTACGGACTTGCACCAGATTTTATTTGTGATCTTGTATCTCATTACACACCAAACCGTACCTTAAGATCTAAGGATCAATTATTACTAAAACCACAGAACGCAAGACTAAAATCTTTTGGCGAAAAATCATTCCAGTACGCAGCACCACATGAGTGGAATAAATTACCTCTAGACTTGAGAAGCATTAGCTCAGTGAAGGATTTTAAAAAAGCTTTAAAAACATACCTTTTTCACAAATTTTATTAAAGAGCATTTTATAACTCGGAAATATTAACTGGACATCATTATCTTAACTCAGACTATTAAGTCATAATTTTATTAATTCAATTCATCTTACTGTGTTTTAAGTTTTTAGTTTGTAAAGTCTACAGAACATATTTTATGGATTTTAGACTTTAAATAAATATATTATTATATTATATTATTAATTTATGCAATTTTGTGTGAATTTTTCATTTTTCTCATTCTGGCCTTTTAAAAGTGTGAACTTGAACTCCCATGGGCCTGAAGCCTTATGCTTGTTACACGTTTTACTTACATTGGTATTACCTGTTGAGCATAAATAAAATTTGATGTTGAATTTGTAGTGAAGCATAATGTATTTTTGCATCAGAATTGACAGTAGCCTTTTTTTGCATTATTTTCTGCTTTTTGTCTGTACATTTGACAGCTTTGCTGCCTTGTTTTTCTTCTAATGAATTTAAACTTTCAAATATCTGGGTCTAACTATAACACCAAGGCTCGTTTGGACAAAAGACACCACTAGTTTAAGTCTGAAAGCAAGAAAGGCAATGATAATGATTGATAAACTTGAATATAACACTGGGAGGGTTAGGTCTGATATTGCATTTATGATATTTGATAAAATGATCGCGCCAATTTTATTTTACGGTGCAGAAGTTTGGGGATACCAAGTGTATGATAATATAGAAAAGGTACAACTTGCTTTCTGTAAAAGGATTCTTGGCGTGGGATCAACAACTTCAACAATAGCGGTCTTGGGAGACTGTGGTAGGTTCCCATTGTTTATAACTTACTTCAGTCGGTGTGTCAAATTCTGGCTTAAATTATTGAGAATGGAAGAAAGCAGATATCCAAAAGCGTGTTACAAGATTATGTTGGTATTAGATCAGGCTGGTCGCATTACATGGGCGACAAAAATTAAAGAAATACTTTTTAGATATGGTTTTGGGTTTGTATGGTACAATCAGGGTGTTGAGGATGAGATACATTTTTTAGAAATTTTTAAGACAAGAATGAAAGATTGCTACATTCAAGAATGGAACGGCCAGTTACAGAACTCGTCTAAATTAAATTTGTATTGTACATTTAAATCTGTATTTCAAAAAGAAAGTTATTTATTGTTGAATCTCCCGAAAGCGCACTTAGCTGCTTCGCCAGGCTCAGGTGTGGAAACCATAATCTTATGATTGAAAAAGGTAGACATGACAACATACCCTCGAACGAGAGGGTATGCACACTATGTAAGGATGAAATAGAAAACGAATATCACTTTTTGTTAACATGTGAGATGTACAGGGACTTAAGAACAAAATATATACCAAACAGGTACACCTGTCAAGCAAATATCCAAAGGTTTAGACAGCTTATGTCTTCCAATGACAGAGATTTGATGATTAACCTGATTAATTATGTTTATTATGCCTTTAGAAAAAGAGAATCTTTTTTTGCAACGGATAGTGCACGTACATGAGCTCTCCGCATGCGCAATAGTTACGTTATATGAACCATTTACATTTGTAATCTGGGCAAATGCCTTTATACGAAATAGGCTAGTAAACTGAGCGAAAAAAATGGCCTAACCCAGGACTTATTGCAAAAAAATTGTAATGATGTTTTTTAGAAAGCTAAATATCCAAATTTTAACATATTAAAAATCTAGAAAAATCTAAGTAGTGGAAAATGGTTTTTAGGGCAGTTTTCCAAGATGGCCGCCAATATATTAAGTCTCCATAGGTAAAGGGGGTCTTTATTTTTTAGGAGTTTTTTTGCTGAAGTAAATGGGGTTAAGACCATGAAATACACACACTGGACAAAAGAAGTGTCACCCCTACTGAGCCAATACTATGGGGGAGATAAATGACTGTGAAATGATNTATAGTTATTTCCTGTTTTTTTGTTTGTACATTTGACAGCTTTGCTGCCTTGTTGTTTTAGAAATGTATCCAAATATTCCACTCGTGATTTGAAAATCTGGATGTTCTTTACGTGGATAGTAGGCCTATTGATGAAAATTCGGATTGTATGAAAAATTATTATTATTATTATATTGTTTTGAATTTTTAGTGACACCATCACAAAATGATCTCCAACTAGATGAACTCCAGACTGTTCAAAGCCAGTACCATGCCCTAAACGACAAATTCGGCAAGCAAGGGTCATATGTGGAAGTAGACTAGTAAACTGAGCGAAAAAAATGGCCTTACCCAGGACTAATTGCAAAAAATTGTAATGATGTTTTTTAGAAAGCTAAATATCCAAATTTTAACATATTAAAAATCTAGAAAAATCTAAGTAGTGGAAAATGGTTTTTAGGGCAGTTTTCCAAGATGGCCGCCAATTTATTAAGTCTCCATAGGTAAAGGGGGTCTTTAATTTTTGGAGTATTTTTGCTGGAATAAATGGGGTTAAGACCTTGAAATATATCCAGACTTATAGACAAAGACCTTTTTGTTTAAAAGAAAAGCTTATTTGATAAGAATTATTCACCAAAGGTCATTGGCTTAGGGTCAAAGGTCAGGCAAAGGTCATTTGTATAGATTTTTACCTGAAATATTGCCTAAAAGTTTGCAATAAATGTTTTTAAAGATTGTTTATTGTAACTTTTGGTGTTTATTACAATTATTACATCACTCACAACAAATCTATGAAGTTTGGCTGCAAAATATGTATTTTTAGGAGAAATATGAGACAAATTGTGAAAAATCAGATGAATAAAAAGTATGTATAAATGTGTAGGGTAGGTATTGAAAGTTGACTTCTCTTCATTCTGGGGACAAATATTTCTATGTAAATGTCATATAATATATAGAAAACATTTGTTTTTTACATTTTCTTATTACAACCATCTATGTTCAGGCTCAATTCCTTTTTTCCAATATGGCCGCCAGCAAGGGTATTCATAAGGTTCTATAAGACTTAATTTTTTAAACATTTTTTTTCAGTAGGGACTTACTCCAAAAAAATTGTTATTAGGTATTTTAGAAAGCTTTATATCCAAATTAAAACATAATAAAAATCTAGAAAAATCTAAGTAGTGGAAAAAGGTTTTGAAGGGAGCTTTTCCAAGATGGCCACCATTATCTTGCGTCACTGTAAGTAAATGGTGTCTTTTGATTTAGGTGGTATTTTGCTAAGATAAATGGGGGTTTATCCTTGAAATATACACAAAGTTGTAGACAAAGAATAATTTGTTGAAAAAATAAGCTTATTAAATAGGAATTATTCACCAAAGGTCACTGGCTTGGGGTCAAAGGTCAGGCAAAGGTCATTTGTACAGATTTTTAACATGAAATTTTGCCTAAAAGTTTGCAATAAATGTTTTTAAAGATTGATTATTGAAACTTTTGGTGTTAATTACAATTAGTACATCACTAACAACAAATTTATGAAGTTTGGCTGCAAAATATTTATTTTTAGGAGAAATATGAGACAAATTGTGAAAAATTAGATGGATAAAAATTATGTATAAGTGGATGGGGTAGGTAATTAATATTGACTTCTTTTCATTCTGAGGACAAATATTTCTATGTAAATGTCATATAATATATAGAAAACATTTGTTTTTTACATTTTCTTTTTACAACCATCTATGTTCAGGCTCAATTCCTTTTTTCCAATATGGCCGCCAGCAAGGGTATTCATAAGGTTCTATAAGACTTAATTTTTTTAACATTTTTTTTTCAGTAGGGACTTACTGCAAAAAAATGTTATTAGGTATTTCAGAAAGCTTAATATCCAAATTTAAACATAATATAAATCTAGAAAAATCTAAGTAGTGGAAAAAGGTTTTGAAGGGAGCTTTTCCAAGATGGCCGCCATTATATTGCATCACTGTAAGTAAATGGTGTTGTTTAATTTACATAGTATTGTGCTAGAAATAAATGGAGGTAAAACCTCAAAATACACACAAAGTTAAAGAAAAGGACCTATTCACTGAAAAAAGCTTATTTAATAGGATTTATTCACTAAAGGCTTGAGTCAAAGTTCAGGCAAAGACCATTTGTACAGAATTTCCCTAAAGTGTTGCCTAAAATTGCAAATTATGTTTTTGAATTTGAATTTGAATTTGTTTGGGTGTTAAATATAATCATTATTTCATTCACAACACCTCTGTGAGATTTGGCTTCAAATATGGCTCTTTAGGAGAAATGTGAGTCTAAGTGTGAAAAATCAGACAAATAAGGATTCCGACAGGATAGGACTTCTTTTCATTCTAGGAACAAATATTTCTTTGCTAATATCATAAATATATGATGTATGAAAAACACTTTTTTTGTTTTTTTTTTAATTATTTATTATACCCATCTATGTACTTGTTCAAAGTATTTTCCAATATGACTGTCAGCAAGATAATTCATAAGGCTGTCTTCAGTAAATATTCCACTCAAGATTGTGTCTTTACCACCTTTTCCTAATTATATTGATGAATAAGTAATGGAGGTAAAAAAGTTGTACAGTTAACAGTGGCACCAAACACAATATAAGTCTTTTTTCTAAGAGTGCATTCCCATAGATTTTTAGATCAATCTATCCCCGTGGGGAGTCTCACTAGATTGTTGTCAGCCTGACTGGCTTAAATGTCTGTCCTGCCTACTAAAAGCTGTTATGGGGTAATTAACTTTTGTGCGCGCTCGGCTCTCGGAACCTGACAGAAATTTATCGTGAACCTCCAAGGAGTTAGGTCGATCCAGATAGATTGATCTAAATCAATGGGAACCCAGTCTAAGACAGACTGAAATGTTGCATCAATTGGACAAGCAATCATATAATCAGCCTGGCCAAATGTACTGCTGGCCTGTCCAAATAAGTTTGGGTGTCCAACTGCATAAAATTTTTGGAAACAGATTCCTTATTGCATGGATTCTGTTGCTCGTACTCCTAATAGTAAAATAAGAGAGGGGGTCCAGGGCCACACAAGGGACAGAATCCTGGAGTATTTGCTGCCACATTCACCAACATGGAAAACCCCAATATCTAGGAATCGGATCCTATCAGAAACCATTTTTTTTTTTTGGAAACTGTCCTTACCTGCTTTCTAGCCACAGCCCAAACTACTATGGAATGGTTACATGGTCAAATAGTGACTAGAGTTCATTTATTTCCTTGGTGAGAAGTTGGAAGGTGTTCGAGTTAAAATAATTCAAGTTCCAGGTGATGCAGACCTCCATATTTCATTTTAAAAAAAGTTTATCTGAAGCGCACATCATATGATCATAATCTTCTGAGCCTTGTCCCAAAGCCATAATTGCTCGCAATGTCATTTTCTTGTTTTTGAAGTGAAACCTAGGTCATCCCTGGTGAAGACAGTTAGGTACTAATTGACTGGTCAGTTATTTTTAACTAAGATTCAAATGGAATAAGACATTTAACTAAGTGTCCCCACGTTCATGGTTCTCACTCTCATCTACAAAACAAATCTGTCGACTTTTCTGGTCGAAAGTATACAATAATTGTTCATGAACAGGCTTTTCAGTAACGGCCTCTTTCCCAAACAAATAATATAACATACACTTGGCTTTCACCAAGCGAAGCTTCAGACAATTACAAATAAAAGCTACGATCTTCACATAGTTCGTTGTCTGTTCTTTTGCCTTGGCTCCATTTCCTTTGATCCTTGCCTTGAATTCTCCACAAGTGAAAATTCTCTCGTGTTCTTCCGTCCCCTCCCGAACTCTCCCAGAGACGTCCACCTCCAGCTCCATTGGGGCTTTCACGTCCAAAGGAAGAGCATCGGACCGAGCGAGGACTTTATGTAGAAGGGCATGGACATAGCATGACATGGTCGGTTTACTTTCTTCAAACGGACGGATGTTTTTGGTTCCCCCCTGTTGATGAAATTTGTAATACTCTTCCTCTTCCAGTGGACAAACGTCCGTCAAAATGGCTTCGAGATGTTTGCATAAATCTTCTGATGTTTTGATGTCATTTTCATTCTTTTGTCCAAGCATTGGTTTTCTTCCTAGTGTCTTGTGCAGACGAAATACAGCAAGATGTGCATCGACTTTATTATCAACGGCTTTGCCTTCGGAGATGTTTTGAAGTAATATCACCAATACTTTCAAATCATTAGATTTAACACTGTTAAACACAAGTTTCTGATCGACTGTCGCTTCGAAGGTATTCTGTGCAACGTGTGCAACACACGTTTCATCAAGGGTCAACAAGTGTTGAACGTGTTTTTAGTGTCAGAAAAAAGATAGAATTGGTCAAAGTCAGTGACAGTTTATGTGATTTGTTAATTTCATAATAAATTTTAAATTCTATCAACTGTTTATCAACTGATAAAGCAGTATTAATATGAAGTTAAGATTGAGGTTATTCACAGTTACTTGAAAATATTTTCATTTTTGGACTTCACAAGTAGCCTACTCGAAAAGTGATGAATGGCAATTGTAGGCTAGTTGTACAGTTGTAATAACTGGCCAGTCATTTTAAACTTAAAAGGATAATAACTCTTCGTTTCGGCCAAAAAATGAATTTTCCTAGAGTAAACAATAATTTTCCCATACTTACCAATGGTTAATGAATCCATTTTTACATTCAAAGTTAGTCCCTGGTTTTTTCTAAAAAGTTTGGTTTTTTGTTAAAATCTCTTAAGAGATTTTAACAGAGTATAGCCATCAATGGTGGTCACGTGGTCTGAAGACAAGCTCAGATATCAGAATAATAGCTATAACTGCCGTTTTTGTGGTAAAACAGAATATATTATATTCCTATGAGTTATTCACATTGTTTTTATTGTGAAATATAGATCTCATACGAAGAGTTATTATCCCTTTAGAAATTTATTTTAGATGGGGTAGATAAACGATTCATGAATACAAGAAAATTGTTTACTTCCCCGGGAAAATCCACCATTTTGGGGGATAAATTCATGGAGTTACCTTTTTATTTGTGATAAAATTATCTTTAAGAAATCATAAAGTCCTAAATAACTGAAATTGTCAGGTCAGAAAACTTGAAAACAGTTGCGGTTGCCAATTCCCGCCAAAACATAAGAATAACAAAACACGGGGAATTCCTTTATCGAATTCTCGAATAAAAAACCTTGACACAAAGGAGCAAAAAAGAAAGCAAGTCGTTGCATCAGCCTCCTGCGTAGATTTACTTGGGTCACCCTATGCCATCAAAAGGCTCTCTAAGCAAGACACAGAAAACCTGTCTGTAGTGTCTACATTTGCAGCGATTTATTTGTAGAAGATTGAAGGAGTTTTGAAGAAGATTTTAGAAGACTGGGCCAATCTTTTCACAGGTAAACGGTAATACTATATGATTTGGTTCAACGTGCGTTCGCGCTTTTTTTTCTTGTTTACAAATGTCGGCCTAGGCTTAGGTGTATGTGGTGCAATCGGAGTACATGCAATAAGACATTTATAAATGTAATAAACTGAAGGTAATAGTTGATTGAAAAGTGAGGCTCATTACCTCATTGCTACTTAAGTGTACATGTGTTGTTCTACTTGAGTGTGCAGGACCACACCATCACCGTTGACTACATGAAGGATATTGTTAGGCCTACCTTAACTAATTGCAGATAATAATTTAAACGGAATCAAACGAGTAAAAGGATAAAGATTTATTGAATTTAGGTTAAGTTTCATCAAGGGTCAACAAGTGTTGAACGTGTTTTTAGTGTCAGAAAAAAGATAGAATTGGTCAAAGTTAGTAAACAGTTTATGTGATTTGTTAATTTCATAATAAATTTTAAATTCTATCAACTGTTTATCAACTGATAAAGCAGTATTAATATGAAGTTAAGATCGAGGTTATTCACAGTTACTTGAAAATATTTTCATTTTTGGACTTCACAAGTAGCCTACTCGAAAAGTGGTGAATGGCAATTGTAGGCCAACCTTAATGAGGTGATCGCTAGTTGTACAGTTGTAATAACTGGCCAGTCATTTAAAATTATTCACCTTAAGAAATTTATTTTAGATGGGGTAGATAAACAATTCATGAGTACGAGACAATTGTTTACTTCCCCGGGAAAATCCACCATTTTGGGGGGTAAATTCATGGAGTTACCTTTTTATTTGTATTTTAAATTTATCTTTAAGAAATCATGAAGTTCTAAATAACTGAAATTGTCAGGTCAGAAAACTTGAAAACAGTTGCGGTTTGCCAATTCCCGCCAAAACATAAGAATGACAAAACACGGGGAATTCCTATATCGAATTCTCGAATAAAAAACCTTGACACAAAGAAGCAAAAAAGAAAGCAAGTCGTTGCATCAGCTTCCTGGGTAGATTTACTTGGGTCACCCTATATCATCAAAAGGCTCTCTAAGCAAGACACAGAAAACCTGTCTGTAGTGTCTACATTTGCAGCGATTTATTTGTAGAAGATTGAAGAAGTTTTGAAGAAGTTTTTGGAAGACAGGGCCAATCTTTTCACAGGTAAACGGTAATACTAGGACTTGGTTCAACGTGCGTTCGCGCTTTTTTCTTGTTTACAAATGTCGGCCTAGGTTTTGGTGTATGTGGTGCAATCGGAGTACATGCAATAAGACATTTATAAATGTAATAAACTGAAGGTAATAGTTGATTGAAAAGTGAGGCTCATTACCTCATTGCTACTTAAGTGTACATGTGTTGTTCTACTTGAGTGTGCAGGACCACACCATCACCGTTGACATCATGAAGGATATTGTTAGGCCTACCCTAACTAATTGCAGATAATAATTTAAACGGAATCAAACGAGTTAAAGGATAAAGATTTATTGAATTTAGGTTAAGTTTCATCAAGGGTCAACAAGTGTTGAACGTGTTTTTAGTGTCAGAAAAAAGATAGAATTGGTCAAAGTTAGTAACAGTTTATGTGATTTGTTAATTTCATAATAAATTTTAAATTCTATCAACTGTTTATCAACTGATAAAGCAGTATTAATATGAAGTTAAGATCGAGGTTATTCACAGTTACTTGAAAATATTTTCATTTTTGGACTTCACAAGTAGCCTACTCGAAAAGTGGTGAATGGCAATTGTAGGCCAACCTTAATGAGATGATCGCTAGTTGTACAGTTGTAATAACTGGCCAGTCATTTTAAACTTATTCACCTTTAGAAATTTATTTTAGATGAGGTAGATAAACGATTCATGAGTACGAGACAATTGTTTACTTCCCCGGGAAAATCCACCATTTTGGGGGATAAATTCATGGAGTTACCTTTTTATTTGTGATAAAATTATCTCTAAGAAATCATAAAGTCCTAAATAATTGAAATTGTCAGGTCAGAAAACTTGAAAACAGTTGCGGTTGCCAATTCCCGCCAAAACATAAGAATGACAAAACACGAGGAATTCCTTTATCGAATTCTCGAAAAAAAGAACCTTAACACAAAGGAGCAAAAAAGAAAGCAAGTCGTTGCATCAGCCTCCTGCGTAGATTTACTTGGGTCACCCTTTGCCATCAAAAGGCCCTCTAAGCAAGACACAGAAAACCTGTATGTAGTGTCTACATTGAAGCGATTTATTTGTAGAAGATTGAAGGAGTTTTGAAGAAGATTTTAGAAGACTGGGCCAATCTTTTCACAGGTAAACGGTAATACTATATGATTTGGTTCAACGTGCGTTCGCGCTTTTTTTTCTTGTTTACAAATGTCGGCCTAGGCTTTGGTGTATGTGGTGCAATCGGAGTACATGCAATAAGACATTTATAAATGTTATATACTGAAGGTAATAGTTGATTGAAAAACTATCCCATATTCTTAATAAAAGTCAAATGGAGAGGCTTGTCCATGCCTTTATACAGATATCTTTGTAGCATTTTACATACCCTCCAGTTCCTTCCCATCTTTCTGTTCCCATTCTACATATACTAACATGTTTCTTAATTATTGAGATAGGTACATAAACAGTGTATGCTTGCACAGACCCAAATATAAATATCTCCAGAGATCTATCAATGACCACACCTAAATTATCTTTAGCGAGGCAAATGATGCACATCCAAACATTTTTTACATGTGGACAATCCCAAAAAAACGTACAGAATATTTCCCCTAGCAGTAATGCAAAATTCTCAAATTCATAAGATAAGCATAAGTATTGAATATTCTATGATTTATTCTGAATTGGAGCAACTTCATTTTCTTGTGATCCGTTTCTTAAATGTTAGTTCCCAATTATCAGTACTCAAGGTTTTTTTTAAATATGTCTGCCATTCACCTACACCTTTATCTGGTGATATTATATGGCTTTGGAGGATTTTTTGCCAAAAATATCTTGATGGTTTGGTAACTTTTTAAATTGAGTCCATTATTTCTTGGAATGCTATGAGTAATTTCCTTCCATGCGGGAAGCCATTCAGATGGTAAGCCCTTTAGGATGCTGCATAAGCCCAGAAAGTTAGTGTTAAGGTTGATTTTTTGTTGAGTTCCTCTCGACAGAGAGGATTGATGTAAAAAAAAACAATAACATTTTTACACCATCTTTTATGGAAAATAGTTTTTTAATTTCTCTCAATTTTTGACATAATGGTTGTGATAAGATTTCATCTGGGGTTAAATTGAAATTTTCCTGAATTTCACTCAAAGAACCAATAATCTTTGCCAAAAGGGATAAGAAGTTGCTTTTAGTATTTTTAATCCACCTTTTGTTTCTACCGATTCCTGACATTTCGCCGAGAAAAACGCTCTCCACTTACTCTTATTTTCTTCATAAAGAAGTCTTTTAAGCCATGTAAAGTTTAGGGCCTTGGTAAAATTTTTATTTGCGGTACCTTTTACCGTCCATTTTTGTAATCAGACGCCATCCTTGCTCATTTTATTTTGTATCTTTTTCCATTCCTGATAAAGTTAATATGATATGCATGTTTTTAAGTATTGAGG